>JAPYYS010001117.1:0-27240 GCA_030522525.1 Campopleginae sp. 14b
GTCATAAAATGCCGATTTTCCTGTATATAAGAGTCCGGCCGGCTCGCGCGCTACGCTTTTCTTTTAAACTTGGCGTCGAGCCGCTGCCGCGACTCTTGAAAACGAGAAAGCTTGGCAATAAAAAATCATTAAATACTGAGGGAAAAAAATCAATTGCCATTCGGGACTATAGTGTTAACTAAAAATTTGAAAATTTGAATTTTCATTTTAATTATAGGATTTTGACAACTTTTCTAGAAAGTAAAGAGAATGTACCGACTTATACACATATTTTACAAAATTTCCAGAAATTATAGCGGTTGGACGATTTTTCAAAAATCTCACTTTTTCATAAAATTTGAAAAATCATAAAATTCAAACCGCTCGACCGATGTTCCCCCAATTTAATACCAACCTTCCTATTATGATACTCTATTGATAAAAAAAAAATTAACAATGAATCTGAAAATTTGCGGACATTAGAGCGTCGACAGACTTTTTTTGAAAATTTCAAAATGCTGTACGATTTGTATTTTTCTAGCAATTCCAACCAAATTCTCAGATAATGAAAAGCTCGTAAGGATTACCATCTGTGTAAAACGGGAGCCCTGTAGCTGCAACCTTTCTCGAGTTATGAGTGTTTGAATTTCACAGTCCCATAACATAACACGCAAACATCCGGACGATTTCTCTAGATATGATTTTTCCATGTTTTAGGACATTTTGAGCTCATTGACATTGAAATCTGGAAAAAAAAGTTTCGCCGTCCCATAGCTTGTTTTACGAGGAAGCAAAATAGAAAAGTAATGAACTTTCCGATTTATCCAAATTATCATCATTATTTCAATCAGTCGAAAAAAAAATCGATCCATTTTTTATTTCAATTGATTTATATTCATCAGGTTTATTCGAAACAGGATTCATACGTCCATACGTGGATTAGGAAAGATCTGAGGAACACTCTTCGGTAACTATAAATACATGTATACTCCAGATCCTGTTTTATGTCTGATCTACATTGAGCCTTGACAAACATGTGTATTATATACTCTAGGGAAATTTATGTATCACTTGAGAATACCCTTAAAGCTATCTCGCGTCTAGCCACGGGATTTGGCGTCTCGTCACGCGCAGGTTGTCAACCTGTGCGAGCGCCAATTTTTCTCTCGCCTCCCAACGGATCTACATAAATATTGTTTGCATTCATTACACACACACACACACACACGTGCGGACATTAAAATTGAAAAATTGCAATCCGGTAACAGAAACGAGAGACAAAATAAAAATGTTGTCTCTCGATTCGTTAAATTTTCAATTTTTCTATAAAAATTTATCAGAGATCGAAATTCCTCATTTAAAAAAATCTAATTCGTCTAATTATTCATCTGGAATATTAGTTCCCCCCTAAGAATCGTTTATTTCGTAAATGGCGATTTGAAATGGGGAAAATCGTGGAGGAGGTATTACTAATTGGGAAAGGGTTTTGCAATCTTCGTTGGTGACAAAATCGTCGGATTATTCGAGTGGGTTTTGTTTCCTCCGTCTTTTTCTCGGTTAATCTGAATTTATGAGCTGAGACTCGATGTTCTGTTATTATTTACGTCCCGAAACTATCTCATGTAGACGAAGAGGGGAGGAGGCAGAGGTTTAAGTTGTTGCAGCGTAGTAAACGGGGTTACACGCTGCTGCGAGTCACATCTCATCCGGCAGCGTGAAATCGATGATTCAACACTTTACCACCGCCAACAATGCTGGCGGAAGTGCTCCAAGAACTTGTAGGAATTTACAGGTTTTAGAGAAAGCACAAGCAGGAGAGAGACCGAGCGTGAGAAAAATAGATTATTATCGCACGTACCGACACCTCGACTTACTTTATCTATTCCTCCCACGCTTCTGCCTTGTAACCTTTGCCGTTAGACACTACGATTTACCTGAGAACGTCTCCATTATCTTTATACTAGATTTATCGACACTGACCTACGCAATTTGCGCTAAATCGTAATGAAATATACCCAATCCCCCACAACAAACTTCCCCGACATTACTTTTCGACTACTACTTTTTTTCAGCCATCTAATTTATCGCTTAAATAGTCGCGAATTTAAAAAGACTCCCGAACGAACTGGAAAACACATATTCATTACGGCGAACATTCGTCGGTTTTCATATTCTACACACTTTGGAAACGACTTTCCGCAAATAAACAATCCAAAACTTTTTTATTCATATTTTAACATTACTAAACTTGGAATTTCATTTTTTTCGGAAGCGCGAAATTCCGGAAGAAAAAAATAATTTAAAAAAACTTTCTGGGAACTAGGAAACAGACTTTCATCATGGGAAACACTCGGTTGTCATGTTCTACACACTTTGGAAACGACTTTTGATAAATAAACAATTTTCAAACGATTTTTATGAATATTTCAACATTAAAGAACTTGGAAATTTTTTTTTTTCGAAAGCTCCTTTTTTTTGAGGGTAGAAATTTTTCGTAAAAACAATCCAAAGTTAAAAAAGAGTTTCGAGAATTATAAACGAAATTTCCATCATAGAAAATACAACATTTTCACACTCTGAAGACTTTAGGAACAATATATAAAAAATAAAAAAATCGATCTCCCTAAATTTCTAATGAATATTTGAACATTACTGGACTTGGAGTTTCTTTTTTTTTTGCGAACTTTTTTTTGTGAGGGATGAGATTTCCGCAAAAATAATGAGGAATTAAAAAAGTTTCAGGGGCCAGATATTTATCACAGAAAATACGAAATTATTTGAGAAGAATTTAGAAACTATTTTCCGAAAAAAATGATCTCCAAAACTGTATCATCAAAATTCATAAATTACTAAAATTCAAATTCCAGTAACTATTAATTTTTTATTAAGACAACGATTGCTCGAGTTCTCGTTAAAAAATATATGCTGTCGGTGCATCGTAAATTGTAAATATAAAGGCAGTATTTGTTTTCGAGCTAGGACACATTTGGCGACGAAGAGAATGGTGATAGAGAACAGACGCGGAAAGTACGATCCCATAAAGTTTGCACATGGCGTAACAAGCTCTCCCGAGACTTGCAAGACTCGTTGGTCGTTCTTCACGTAATTTCCATTTGGTTTTGAATATTTTTTCAAGACTCGAATTTTTTGCACGTTTTTTATTTTTTTCGTCGAGAATTTTTTTAAAACGAAAAAGTTTGCACAGTACAACGTAGATTAATAAATTTCCTACCTGCTGTGTGAATAGGCTGATGATGAAACTTAATGCTCGCTGGTATGGTCAGCGCAGCTGGCGCTGACAATTGCAGTCCAGAGCCCAAAAGATGTGCCAAAGCAGCGACAACGGCGATGACCCATCCCCAACCACCCTCCGGATAATAATGTCGACACAATAATTTTCTCGCTCGTACCTGTGAGCTCGCAGGGCTTTGCTTTGGTTTATCAGGTTTATCGATCGTTTCTTCTGCTTTTATCTCATTTCTCCTTACTTTTTCGTTATCCAACTTTTTCACGATATCTTTGTTAACGGTTTCCTTATCTTTTTGGTCTGACACTATGCAATTCCGTGCAGTTCCACTGTCGCCAAGCAAAAGCGGCCAAGACTTTGACCGGAATATTGACATCACACGGAGCACAAACTCTCATTGGAAAAACGTGTATATTAATCTCTTGCTTTATTGTTCCTCCAATATTTACGTCACTGAAGTTTGCATCGTTGGAAAAAAAACACGAAAAATTCATTTTTCCATCATCATTTTTTTTAAATATTGTATTAATAATCCACTTTTTCCATTTTTTTAAATAAATTTTTCTTCCGAATGGCAAAAAAGCTTGCTCCAATATTTTTGACAAAAATTTTCCGAAAATTTGGCACTCTGCTTAAAAAAATAATTAATAAGTTTTTGTTGTATCTCAACGATGCGAACTTCAACATCGTCCAACATTTTGCATTATTCACTTTTAAATCGTGTAAAAAGTTTCTATTTTCAACGAACTTTTTTTTTCGTCGTTTTAATCATAATTACGTGTTTTTTTTTTTTTTAAATTATTGTCTGAACCAATTATGCCGAACGATCGTGTCTCCAACGAGAGACGATAATTCAAAGGGCCAAAATTCCACGAGTCCCGGTTGAGATCCTTTCCGAATTATGAATATTTTCGTAATTATTAAATTCGTCTGGTCATCGTCCCACGCTGATAAGGGATGTTTCTCGACGCCCACTTTGCATTGCCGCTATCCTCAGGGGGTCAGGTCCATCGGAGAAAAAGCACGATCAAAAAAATATTCGAAACACACGGTCGAGCTCAATGGAACGTGGAAAATTCGTCAATAAAATGGTCAAGTTTCAAATTTATTGGTGGGTCGGTGAAAAACTACATTTCGACGAGGACGAACCGGAAATCCGCACTCAGTGACAGGAAAAGAAAATAAATGAAAAAAAATATTTTTTTTTTGAAAATTCCGTTTTTCTCGAAAACTTAGACGCGAGACGAAAGCTCGAGTGGCACGCGAGGCACGAACTAGCTCGTTGATATTATAAACGGTGCACTCTGGGAATCCTGAGTGAAAGAGATAAAAAGTGTTGGGTTGGCTGGGACGGAGAGCTGCTCAACCACCGAGTGCACACCTCCGAAGTGTCTTTTTCCACTCGGTTCGTTCGGGCGAGCGAATCAACGAGCGTATCTTTCTCTTCTCTGTTCGCACTCACTTACGACCTTCTCAACGTGTCTTCGGGATCGGTGGCTCTCGGTCCGCGTGCCTTCTCACCACCTCAGCACACGGAAACCTCTGCGGAAGGTTGCGAGGGCGCGAATGACGCGCAAGATTGTCCGGACTGAATACATCGCGCGCAAGCGTCCGATATAATTCGCTCCACGTGCTCCGGAATTAAAATCACCCGCGAAATCGTCACCGGCGCAAAACCGATCGCCTGTTTTTCCAATTTTCCTAGCCGCTTCGCCACCGGATTCCCCGAGTCCCCAGCAAAAAAAAAAAAAAAAAAAAAAAAAAAAAACATTTTTGGAGAGCGAAATTTTGTTTTTTTTCGTTCCTCGAAAAAATTTGCCTGCAACATTCTTTTTCTTTTTTTCTCCCAACATCCGGTTACAATATTCTTGCGTCCAAGTGCTCTACAGCCATAAAACAAAATCCTTGCTCCAGTTTCCTTATTTTATTGTAGCACGCACTATCAACATTCCGCACCTGTTTCTCGCACGGAGCTGAAGTTTTCAACGCCAATTAGTGATCGCCCCGCTGAGTCATTCGTCACCCAAGATTCTTCCTATTATTATTGTTATTTTCGTCATTATTATGAGCGCGTCAAAAAAAATTTCTACAAGTATCCGATTTTTTGCCTCGCGGCTTCATTACGTCCGGTTTTTTCTTTTTCTCTTGATTATTTATTCTTCGTCAGTCGTGGACCGACCGACGCACTAGAAACCTCCGTGTATCCTCCACAGATATATTTATATATACCAGCAGCAGTCACAGCAGAGACTCGGGCATCGTGAACACGAGACGACGACAAGAAATATCATTATAATTTACGACTGACTGACTTTTCTACCTCAATACATACAAATATGTATATATTTTGAGTTGGCAAGTGCCAAGCTATGCAGCTGTTCGAACCCGAACTGAATGCTTTTCCGACTGTTTCTGTCTCGTTTTCCAAATTCCCAAAGTTATTTTGTCAAGGAATGCGAAGCGTTTAAGGTTTGTGCTTAAAAAGCATTGGGGAGGGGGTAATGAGGGGATAAATCGAGGAATGAATAAAAATATATGGAGGCATTGATTGAGCGACTCTTTTCGAGCGAAAGAGTCTGTCCCTGGCCAAAAAGGTTCGATGGGGAAAAAAATATACGCACGGAAATGGGGCGAGTGCTGAGTGGATTCTTAAGCTCGCTCGGCATCTCTTTAGCTTGTTGTTTTTTTATTTCTCGTAATCCGCAAACATTCACCAATCATCGAGGCAACGTCATCGCTGTGCTCTTTCACACTAACGAATCCCCGACCCGATTTTTCATGAATTATTGAAATGTCTCGCACTTGTATGCCGGAAAATATTTTGCTAAAAGTTGTGGCTCGTTTAGACCCTCATCTCGAGTCGTTAAAAGCTTTTTTCTTTCTTTTTTATTTCTTACCCGGACGTTTCGACGCTGGATTTGTATTTGCGGATAGATCGAATATCATTCGCCGTGGAGCAGCATTTTTTTCCGAGGATAAATATCCACGGCTTTAAGAAAATATACGAAAACTTCGAGTTTCGCGAGAGAAATTTTCGTCATTGGTCGATTTTTTTTTCTTTCTTTACAATGATCATGGCTACATGCAATTATCATCGCAAATATTTATGAAAATTATCAAGTCTTGGGGCGCTCGTCGTCGGACGTGTAGCTCCATTGTTTTTTACTTTCTTTCTTATTTTCAAAATCCCGAATTATCCGAGGCCAGTAAATCAGCGGATTAGCGAAACTTCCAAACGATGAGGAAACTACGAGATTTATCAACGGCAGCTGAACATTCGCGTTCCAACTCTGTACTTTGTTAAATGTTTTTACAATTTTCATGATTTATCGCTTCGGGCTAAAATGTACTGCTGACACATGTAGCAACAATCAGCAGCTCTGAAGTCTCCAAATTTGAAAAAAAGACTGATTTTTGTGGTGACCGAATTTTTTTCTTCCTTTTTTTGTTCGCCACTTATTTTTATTTATTATTTTCGTTTATGATTTATTAATTCATTCATTTATTTATTTATTCCTTCATTTATTCACTTATTCATTTAATCTTTTATTTATTCATTTATTTGTTTATTTATTGATTTAATCATTTTTTTATTCATTCATTTATTTATTTATTTAATCATTTATTTATTCATTTATTTATTTTGTTTTCCTATTATTTATTAAATTTCATTTCCCAGTCACAAATTTGGTGGAAAATTTGTTGAAAGTATCGGCGCTGAGAAAAATAAAATCGGATTTGGTGAGGGTGCAGTTAAGAAATGGATCATCAGTTTCGGGATGGCCTCAGTGGTGTGTGTTCGTTTCGAATTCCATGTGGTTATACGAATTTATTTTGTGACATTCTTTTCGCGAGGGAAGCGATACGTTTCGCGTAACGTCGTCTTGCGTTGCATGTGCAACGCTATCCTGACGATAGAGGGTTGAGCAAAGTGGACACGTGTGGGTTGCAGAGAGAGGGAAGGTCTTGAATTTTCGTTGTTACCGGAAGTCCACCCAGGGGCCTCGTGTGCCATGAGCATTGTCGTAGTCGTTGCTGTCGCCGCTGTTCTTTTCCTTGAAACCTTTGGTCGTCTTGGTTGCAATGTCATCGTCCTCCAGCTTCATTTTCTCGCCCTTTTAAAGCAGCTTGCCGTGGCTCTTCGAATCTCGCTCGCGCCTCGTTGCTCTGAATTTTCTTGAAAAATATACTCGGTAGTCGAAAAAACTTACGAGAGCCTGTCGGAGCAAATAGATCATGAAATTCTGAAGCGATAAGTCCTGCGAAACTTTTATCTCCGACGTACCGTTCCTCGGATATGCGAGAATTATCTCACGACCAATAGGGCGCAGTGCTGAGCTGAACTGGGCGGAGCGGCAATCACGTGACCCGCCTCTCATTGGCGGTCGCTCGGTTCTCAAATATGAGGAGAACGGTGCATCGGACAGAAAAAAGGGAAAGGACTTTTTTGTTCTGAATTTCATAATCTACACGACCCCATACATGTTGATCCGAAATAACGAGACACCCTGTGTACACGGTTGGTTTTCACCATTGGCGCATTGCTTGGGTTCAAAAGTTCTCGACGTCGTCGTCCTTTGCTCTCAGTAAACCGAACAGAGGGCACAATGGTGTTCGGTTATATGAGAGCAAGACGCGGAGCAGAATGTACAGGCACCGGGAGCCGTAAAAGCTATCTTTATAGTTGGCCGCTTGGACACGAAGGCTTTTTCTTCTCGCGCTTTAGCTGGCTTTTCTGAAACACGCCTTTGCCCCTATTTCCTCGCAATTCCTTTCGCTCGTCTTTCTCCCTTCTTTTTTTCCTCCTTCCCGACGTTATGTCTTCGCGTCTTTTTCACCTCATTTCGCATCTATGTGTTTGTGTATCAAAACCCCCCGGTAAACTCCTTATCTCGTAGCACTTACTTTTCTCACTTTGTCAATCGTTCGACCATTTGCGCTTAATACGTCAGAAGATCGGGGTCAGGGTACCCTGGCAGTGTAACAACTTCCATCCCCCTAACATTCTCGTCGAAAAAAAAAGTTGCCCACTTGTCTAGAAAGTGAAGAGGAGTACAGACCTATACACAATATTGTACAATATTTGCAAAAATTAATGCAGTTCGACGATTTTTAAAAAATCTCACATTCTCGCAAAATTCGAAAGATCATAAAATTTAAATTGTTTGACCGATATTCCCCAGATTCAATACCAACGTTCCTTTTATGATATTCTATTTATATAAAAAAAAAATCAGCAACGAATCTGAAAATTTTAGGAAATTAGAGCGTCGAAACTTTTTTTGAAAATTTCAAAATCCTGTACAATTCGTATTTTTCTAGCAATTCCAACAAAAGTTGCAGAGAATGAAAAGTTTGTATGGATCAACATCTGTGCAAAAGGGGAGCCCTGTAGCTGGAACCGGTCTCGAGTTACGAACGTTTGAATTTTACAGTGCCACAACATACACAAACACACACATCCGGACTTTTTTTTCTAGATACGACTTTTCGATGTTTTTGGACATTCTACGCACATTGACATTGAAATCTGGAAAAAAAATTTCACGTCCCATGTAGCTCAGAATTAACATAAGTAGATAACACTTGCTCCATGGTGACTCGGATTTCTCAGTGTCTTCAACTTTCAGCCTCAGTTTCGATTAATTAAATAAATATTTCAATCAAATAATCAAAAGATATGAAATTTATTTCTGACCCATTAAATTCTCAGGATTATTTTGCCTGACAGAGAAAATAAAAATGCAAATAAAATTGCAAATATAGCTCCAGTTTTTTTTATGAGCGTTTGGACGTTGCCTCGACATTTCTTGAGCTTCCTTTATCGTTATTTAACGATCCTTCACGTCCAGATAAAATGTAAATCCTTTATTCGTCCCTCTCTTTCTCTCCCAGTCCTCCACCTACATTTCTTGTCTATATAATATTGTGTCATTTCTCCAGTTCGCTTGCTCGCATCGTCAGGCTTATTCCTCGGCAGGAAAGACAAACCAGAAGCATTGGATTCACCCACTTCGGCATTGTATATACGCCTGGTGAGTAATTGAATTCCGAATAAGGTTCGGTCCAATTTTGGCTGTGATTTACATTCGCTTGGTTCTTCCTTTCCTCTTTCTCTTCCCTCCTCACATTTCGGGGCATGTCCTTCAACAATCCTCCGATACCCTCTTGTATTTATCCTGTGTACCCGCACATTTCACGGCGTTTAATTAACGAAAACCTTCACCGTGATAGAAACGACATTGACGAGGGTTCTTTTATGAATTTTCTCGTTTTGCATCTCCCTCTTGAGGCTATTCATTTTGCGCAGCAATCTCATTTCGCATGGTCCTGTACTTGATGCCTTTTTGGCCACCATCCAAAACAACTACCTGACAAATTAACTCCCATTTTTTACACACTCGTCATTTATTTATCGAGACAATAAAAATTCATTAGCCAGTAAAATTTCGCATGTTTGTTCAATCGAAAAAAAGTCAATTAATGAAAAAGGAATCAGTGTTTACAAACTTCTGAAGTTCACGAAATATATTCAAGGCTTTGACAATCGCGAAGTATTTTCTGAACGAGAACTTTCGCTGTGAACAAGCCGAAGAAGATATATCGGTAAGACAGAAATTCTCAAGAGATTTGACAAAGTCACCAACTCCGGACAGACATTTTACACGCTCCTCTTGGATCGGTCAGAAAGAGCGCGACAATCAGATTTAGAGATACTGCAAGCTGGTAAGGAATCCGTTCGCTTTTTAGTCTCGCCCTTCCCTGCCGACGATACTGGACCGGCAGGAGAACAGAGCTCCAAAAAATGATGTTTTCCTGGACCAAAAAAAAATTGGAAAAAAATGAATTTCAATGAAACCGGAAATCTCCTCAGCAGAGAGACAAAGTTCAGATTTTTCAATTGCCTCTAAATCATTTTGGATAAATAAAAGTAATAAAAAGTTCAAGGACGTCAGCAGCTTGAGACAAACCAGTCCAACTTTTCGTACATGTTAAAAACATAGGAAAATTCGAATTGATTTGAATTGGATGAAATTTGGTAAGCAAACTCTTCAGTATTAAATATGAATATACAAATTTTTTAAAAATTTTGTTTACTACATAGTTTTTGAGTTACTGGATCCTAGAGTTCACATGCATAAGCATAGGGACCAGATATATATATATATATATATATATATATATATATAGAGGTACGTCGTTTGTCACCAAATTTCACTTTTTAATTTAATTTTAATTATAATTTTAATTTTTTACCAAATCGTCACCAAATTTTATTAAATTCTTATCATATTGTCGTACGTAGCCAAGCTCTTTAATGGACAAATGTTTTGTGTGAAGGCGATTATCGCGCGATTCTATTCTCGCGAGAATACGATTTAATAGTTATAAGGATCGGAGCAAAACTCTCGGTAGAATAAAGTGTAAATACACTGAGTGAAATCTCAAGATCACGAGAGTGCATCATATCACGCGATTGCACTCACGCTACACTCATTCTCGCTAATTGTGAATGAATTTCTCGCTGTTATGAAGACATAAAGACATTTAGCTGCGTAAGTACACAGAGCTGTAAAAGCCTGTGGCAGATAAAAAAACGCCTGAGATAATGACAATGAATAGTGACATTAAGATGCACTTAATTTTTCATTCCGGATTCTCCGAACCTCAAGCGCCCATTGATTTATAGCAAAAAAAAGAATGGGCAATCAATTTATCGGGCAATTGAATATTTTTCGTGGAAAACGAAAATTCTACATCCAACAAAATTACGTTTTATTATAATTAATTAATTCTTTATTGAAATTTAATTTACGATACGCACTCGAAGCTATCGGTCGACGTGAGTAAATGCTTTTGACATATGGCAGTTGCGTACATATAAGTTCCAGTATAGTTTGAGCCAAACGATTAAAACACAGGATCGTTAAGGTACCGGAGGCAAATCTCAAGAAAAAAAGAGAAAGAAAAAAAATGAGCGGATATCTCGTACTCGGTTATTATGATTGTGCTACAAACGTAGACTCGGATAGTTGCCTGTCGAAACGTCCACGTGCGTATGTGTACTTTGAGCTCGCTGCAACGCCGCCCTTACTCAATAATAAATACGTCAGATAAAATATGAAAAACAAATGAACACCCCACTCGACATGCCATGGGATACCAAGTGCCCTTGGTTATGGATACACCGGATAAGCATCTGCCACAGGCTGGACTATGCACACTTTTTTCTTCGACAACCATTTTGAATGGAGAATTGGTAAAAAAATTATAAAAATACGTGGAAAAAAAATAAAACCTCAAGCCTGAAAGAGAGTGAAGAATCAAGATGAAGAGATTGGACGCAAAAAATTAGTAAGTTGGATATTTTGATCATTTTTCCATGGACCCCATAGATCGATGGGAAATTTAATTAAATGGGAGGCAAATGGATCGTGGAAATTTCGGACTCATAATGATTTTGGATGTAAAAGCTTTTCTTACTTTTTCAAAAAAGTCAAGATAAGGGGATGAAACGAAAAAAATTAGTAAATTGGGTGTTTGGATAGTTTTTCATGGACCCCATGGGACGATGGGAAATTAAATGGAATTGAATGCAAATAGATCGTGGAAATTTCAGAATCATGAGGATTTTTGATGCAAGAATCATTTCTGAGGTTTTTTTTTTTTTTCAGCATGAAATATTCGTTTGAGATTTGGATTCACGTCGTGACTTCGTCGAAGCTGATGCAGCTCCATCAAACCGTTGGCAAACTTGAAACCCTTTCGTTCATATGGTTCGAGATTACGTCATCGCTCTATTTTTCTCTTTCATCTATAAATATCTATATAGGGATATGGAAAGCAATGAATATCCGGGAGCGAGGTTCTTTGCTGCTCAGACGATGGATATTGAGAAAAGCTGTAACCCGTACCCATACACACGTGACTCAGATTGACGATCAGTGATACGCCCCTCAGTTTTCTCATCTCTCGATCTCTCAGCCTCCTTCTCTTCCATTCTCGTTCTTCATCCTCTCTCTCTCTCTCTCTCTCTCTCTCTCTCTCTCTCTCTCTCTCTCTCTCTCTCTCTCTCTCTCGTCTCGTCTCTTAAAGGATTTTGTGATAGGAAGAAAAATCGTTGGGATGTTACGAAACGACGTAACATGTGAAATCTCACTTGGAGTCTCGAAGGAAAAGGCAGCAAAACTGACTCATCAAATGTCGATAAAATTTAATAGCACAGAGTTATTGGTTACCAGTTCGAAACGCCATTGATATTTAACTTCTCGAGTTTACTGCACGTTTTTTCTGCCAGTTGTAACAGTTCGAAATACATTTAATCGTGGAAAAGGACACGTTTTCTTATCGTCAAGAGAGTTTGACTGGTGAAAAAGAGACGGGAGCTGATGAAAAATGGAGCAAACGATCCTCGAGCTAATATGCGATTCGCGAAGCTTCCGAGACGCTTTTTAAATATGTGTAATAGGGAATGAGACGAATTGCGGTGGAAGAGAAATTACACGTCCGAGAAAACCGCTAAAGGAGAAGGATCATTTACTCGTTAACGATTTCCAAGAATTAATTAGAATAATTGCGAGTGTGTGAGAAATCTGCGATCCTGCAAGAAAATATAATTATTTTCTGTCTGTTATTATCATTCCTTCTTTTTCCATTCGGTTGACCAGCTCGTGAAGATTCAACTAAAAAAACGCACACATGTGTGCTAGGATTTTCTTGTAAAGCGTTCCAAGGTCACGTAGGTCGGGACCCTTCTCGGTCAAGGCTGGATAACTTCAAGTACCGAACAACCGGGACAATAATATGTAATTAACAGCCTCCGAAGAGCGTGTGCATGAATAAAACCGACAGCCAACTTCGCTATCCAACTCATTTTCCTTTTTTTCTGCTTCCTCCTTCACTTCCATCTTTCCAAGACCAGAATCTACCAGAAAGAGAGATAAAATGGACCAGGAGTGTGTTGCTGGAGACGTTGTGGATAAAAAATAATATTGACGGCAAATTAGGACCTCGGAAATATTTTTTTTTCATGAATTTTATCACAATCAAGTTTCGCGAGATGTTGAACATTTTTCAGAAGCATCGCGACGCTCCCTCCGTCCATTTCCGTATAAATACAGCTGGAAAGTATCCTTGGCATTGGTACGTGAAGTAAAATTGTGTTATAACTGTAATGAGCGTCTTGTATACAGCGAGCAACTGTCTCGCGTTACTTAAACGTAATGAGGGCCGATATTCGTGATAAGGAGTATTTCCTTTTAAGGACTCGCGCAGGGCACCGTTATTGCGAATGAATCGGAGGACCATACCGAGAGAAATAACAATTTATCTTTCCTTCCTCTTGAACTAAAGTTTATTATCAACCTAAGACCGTTCCCTGCTCCATTCCATTGCTCTCCGACATTTTTTGATCCCATTACTTTTGCTTTCTCAAAAAGGAAGCTATGGAACGGTAAAATTTTTTTTTCTCCAGATTTCAATAACGATGCGATCATCCCAAAACATCGAAAGATCTTATCTAGAAATAATGTCCGGATGTGTGTGTGTATGTTATGTGACTGGAAAATTCAGTAAAATATTGTGTATAAGTTCGTACTTCCTCTTTACTTCCTAGAAGAGTTGTCGAAATCACATAATTTAAATGCAAATCGAAAAAAAAGCTGTAAATTGAAATTTGTAATTTGTTTTTATTTTCTCGAGCCTGGAATCGTTCGATTAAGATGCAATTAAATCGACTCGTTATCAGGATCGGGCCATACACAATGGTCGTTTAATTCACTGATAAATCTATCCAAGTCGATACATTGCGATCGATCGTGAAGGGCCATGACGTTTGAGTTTTCGCAGGTATGGTCTTCGTTCTTTCCTTTTTTACGCCCATCGTGAATCGGTGATACTTGACGAGATAAAGTGGCACTCTGCGTGAAGAGCCATGATTAGTAATTCAATCGAACAGAAAAGACGAGACGATTTCCAGGAGCATGAAGTGCTATTTTTATTAACATTAATTTACACATTGTTGACTTTCCATAAAATATTCCTCAACGTTTTACAGGCATTCTGCACGAGAAGCAAATTTTTAATTGAACAGAAAACGGTGGATAATTAATCACCGAGCAAAATTGATGGGAAAGATTTCTCCAGCGAAGGCTCGTCCTCGAAAGCAATAACAAAAACGAATATTCGCTGTTTCGATTTTTGTCAGGATTACACATGAGTTTGCAGAGTCGTGGGATATATCGATCTTCGTCAATCGACGTGAAACCCAAACAACTTCAATCACGATGCAATCACACTCAGGGGAAATACTCAAGCTTCTTTCTCTGTCATTTCGTGTCTGCCTATGTTGTTGTGCATGTGTGGGTGTGTCTGACTGTATGTGCTGCTCGAAGATTGAGCATCTCTCATCCGGAATATAATCGAGGTACATCCGAGAACTGCCAACCATCGGCTTTGCACATTCGCACCTACGAATACACAAATGTACCAGGAAAAAAAACTATCGAGAATCATTCATATAAATATCCACGTAGCTCTGCCCTGTCAGTTCGGGAGGACGGAAATGAAAAAATCTCGCGTGTAAAGTTTCATACGAACAAATAAACACGCCCAAGAAATAAGATTGTTCTTTTTTTTTCATTATATCAAGTTACGCACTACAACGAAATTTTTTTTGGAAAACATCGACATTTCGTTGGGTTCGTTCGACTCACGGTTTACTTGAAAAATCACAAAAATATTGACATTGCAGCGCGAAATATTGAAGAAAGTTCCTTTTAACGTAATTTTTTTTCATCCGAATCATACATTTTTCCGACAGTTTTGTTATAAATAAAAAATATTGTCAAAATAACGAAAATTTTGAAATTATAAAAAAATATTCAGTTCACCGTTTCCAACAAAATATCGACGTTTTTTGAATAGTACATTCTGTTGGAAACCTTCGAACAAACGTTTTTTTTTTTTTAAATCACAAAAATGTTGACATTGCGGCGCGAAATATTGGAGAAAGTTAATTCTTCGGAAAGTGAATTTTTGTCATCTAAATCATAAATTTCGCCATCAGTTTCGTTATGAATGAAAAATTTCGTCGAAATAACGGAAAGTTTCTAATGAATAAAAAATATTCAGTTTTTAACAAAATATCGAAGTTTTCTGACTAAATTTCAAAAGACAAATTTCAATAAATATCATAGACGTTTCATGATCGACGATTGCTCCGAAAGAATGGGCAGATTTGGATGCGAAAGAATAATAAAAAAAAAATTGGCCACGAAAAAAGTTGATTTCGGTAATGTCGTGCATGGGACCCCATGGAGCCCCCATGAACGCCAAGTTGTATTATTTTTGTAATAATTGCCATAATTTTGCAGCGAAAGAGCCACTCAAGGATATGCAAATGATTGAATATGCGAAGATAAAATAGGAGGATAAATTGCAATTTTTTCAACTCGCTTAATGGGGCTGATCGTTACGTACTATGTCGTCTAGTAACCGTATGACAATACCTCAGTATTTCCCTATTGCGGCGATATCAAGACGAAACTTTGATCGTTATCCGAGCTCCGTACCACAGCGATCAACCCCTCACCTACCTCCTCAATACATATACATATGAATGGTACATAAAGGCATATACATAGATTTAAGTTGCCACAATGGAGCAAAGCACTCAGCTCTCGCTCTTTCTACCTCAATGCATTATTCTAAGTAATGTACATATATATACATATATGTATAATGAATGCCGAAAATCGATAGTCTTTGTTCATTTTCTACAGCGTCCGCATCGACTCGATTCATTAATCAAATCTCTCCCTCTCTCCCACCTCATTCGTTCTACGTCTACTAAAGAAAAATACATTCGTATATGTGTGTTCATTTTGGTCGGAGAATATCAATTCGTCTTCGCGATTGCCTCGACTTCCTGTTCCGCATCTAATTATTTGGTTGGCCACTTGACCAACTGATTCGATAAACAATGAAACTTTTGTTGGCCATTTTTTTATTATCTTTTTTCATTATTTATCGTTTTATTTATTCATTTTTATTATTTATTATTTTATTCATTTGTTTTTATAATTTATGACTATTTCATTTTTTAAATTATTTATTAGTTTATTATTATATTATATTTATATTATTTAATATATTATATTTTATTTAGTATATTACTATTTATTATTTTTGGGATTTACTCGATACAAATTCTGCTGGGGCTGTCGAATGAACGAGGAATGCAAATGTTTAGGAGGCTGAAGAAAATTTGAGTGGTGCTTTGCATTGCAACGTCATTTTAGCCAACGGCGTAAAAAGGGTTCATGAGAATGGTGGCGACAATTCGTGCGGAGACGGCCTCGTTCTTGGGAGGAAAAAAAAAAAAATTCGTTAAGCTTCTTTTTCATAAAAATTCGAGCCACTCGTTTCAGCCACAAGATTCGCTTTCGTCGTTTAAAGGGATGAAAAAATCCCTTTTAACGAGCTCCGAAAGAGAGAGAGAGAATGAAAAAAGGATCATCAAGATTGCAGGAATCTGTCGTATCCAGATTTTTGTGCTACGGTTAATGAAAACCTCACACAGCTATTTCGCGCTGTCACCGTTATTAATCCGTAAAACAAAATCATCTCAACGCTCGACGACCGGGGTGTTTTATGGGGCGTGAGGCTTCATTTTTTTTTACCACCTTTTTTTCATCCTGGACACTCTGAATGATAAATATACTGGAGATAAAACATTCCGCACAATGCCCAAAAAACACACGGTGTCTTGGTTGGGGGATGGGATTTTTGACGCTTGATTTCCATCCCCCAACCACCGGGGTGCGAAAGCTCGAGTTTTTATTTTCTGTATCGTTTTCAGTGTTTTTTGTTTTTTTTTTTTTTTTTTCATTTTTAACGTTTCCTCGGGATCGAGACTGCTCGGCAATCAACGTGTGACAGATAAAGCTTTCACGCAGATTAAAAATATGCAATGAATCCTTTAACGTCAAAAAAAACCCTGAAAATTTTATCAAATTCGAGCATCAAATGCCTTCGAATCGTAATTCAACTTCAACGCGCCAACAACATCGAGCAATTTTGCTCGAATGAAAAAATTGATGGAACTTCGTCGTGACTCGTTATCAAGGGGTAAAAAAATAGGAAAATTCGAACTAATTAGAATTGGATGAAATTTGTTGGGCATACTCTTTAGTATCAAATATGGATGTATAATTTTTAAAAGATTTTTCTTCCACATAGTTTTCCAGTAAGTATATGTTTTGCATATTTTAAACTCAAATTATTCAACAATTATGTGGACGAAAAATAGGAAAAAATTGTTTCACCGTATTTGATGCTGAAGAATGTTATCACCAAATTTGATTCAATTCTTATCATACTGTCGTATGTAGGCTACTTCCTTAACCCATTCTCTTAGTAATTAGCGTTAAGTTTAAAGATTTTCAATGGTGTGCCATTTTGTCACGAACTCTTAACGCAATGCAACCGAGTGCGGCGGCTGGTTGAATTCGCTCTGGGCCTCCAGATCCGGTATAAATGAGTTGCCGCCGCTCTCACAGCGTGTGGCGAACACTAAACGAGAGAGCTCGTCGTACTTCCATTACGCACAACACTCTTCATTGCCGGATATTAAAGATTTTATGCGAAAATCTCTCGTTTATGAGACACACACACACACGTATATAAAAAAACATTTGCTATATATATTGCGAATCGTTATCTTCATTTTTCGTACTTAACTGCTCATACGAGGGCTTATTTCACATCCATGTATCAGTGAGTATTTATATACGTGAGATCTCTCCCAAAAGACCTTCAGCACGCACAACACCTTTCGTCTCTTTCTCCTCTTTAACTTGTGATATTTCACGTCGACAGTTGTTTATATTCAACATATATAATTCAATATGTCGTTGAGCACACGTTAAGCCTTTTGAATCGCGATGTAACATTTAATTTTATTTCATAACTCAGACAACCTGAATCGAGAGATTCTTCCAGTATTTTCGATCAAGAAAAAAAAAGGATGATTGACGAGTGCTCGATGACGTTAAATGAACCTACAAGTTTTAATGGAGAGTCTTTTCACTTCTCTGTACCATTCTGAACTTTGAATCCTTCGAAAAAAAAAAGAAAAATTTATTTTTCAATAATTATTTTGATAATCAATCCACTTTTCCAATTCTATAAAAAAAAAATTCAGATCTCGAATCTCAAAAAAGTCTGCTTCATTATTTTTAACAAATACTTTCCGAAAATTTGACACCGCGCTTGAAAAAATAATCAGTTTTCGGTGCATTTTGACGATACGAACTCCAAGATCGTCTTTTATTTTTAGTCGTCGTTTATAATCGACTGACTCATGTACGCGGCAGCACCGAAATGAGAATTTCGTTGAAAAAGATCGATATTTTGTTGGATGCGTTCGACTTGACCTTTTTTTTTCTAATTACAAAAATTGAATAATTGCAGCGCGAAATATTGAAGAAAAGTTCTTCGGGAAGTCAATTTTTGTCATCCGAATTATAAATTATGCCGACAGTTCCGTTAAAAATGTAAAATATTGTCAAAAGAACGAAAATTTCAGATTTATTGGAAAATATTAAGTTCACCGTTTTCAAAAAAATATTCAGTGAGATTAAAACTGTTAATTATTATCTGGAATGGACCAAAACTCGTGGGATAACAATCTGTACGGAATGGCCTGATTATCGTTCCTTTCGTTTGGTCTCGCACATTCGGATTCGTCGTTAAGAGTGACTACGTTATGCATAAATGGGGATTTACGTCGACGTATTGGCGAAGGGATGAAAAAAAACATTGTCGTGTGAACTCCCATTGCTGAAGCTCCCCTTGCGTTTTGTTCTTTATATATATATATAGTTTCGTTGCTAACCCTCAGCAGCCTCTACATCAGGCTTGTATATATCCAGCTGTGTGGTAAGTGTCGAGGTTGGGCTTGGTACAAATTGTGTGGAAGCTCGTAAATCAAGTCAAGCCTGTCGTGTGGCATCGAGCACAGAGCTTTTTCCTTTCCTCTATAGCCAGCAACCGCGTACTGGTTTTTTCCATCATGTTACCGAACTCGATGACCGCCACCAAAAGCTGACTCTGTACAGTTTTTTGTCAAAAGCTTACCATTCAATTGTTCACTCGAGCCAGCCTCAAGATCGTCCCTCAAAACACAAGCAAACAAGCTGCAACGACACTTTGGTCGAGTCTGATTTGTATCTCTCTCTGTGATAAATAACCTCCGGGAACTTTTAGCACGGAATAAAAATTGAACAAAAGTCAGGGACCACCCAGGTTTAAAATGTTGGCTGAAAGATAAAAAATACGAGAGGCTCGTGAAGAATATCTCAAGGAGCAGTAATTACGCTTCGCAGTGGAAATATTTTCAGGGGCAAAGAAGAGTGAAGCATCAATTTTGGGGTCGAGATTGCCGAGTCAAGTGTTTCCTCGAGTTGCGCAGAAATTACATGTTTCTGAGGAAAGAAAATTCAGGCTTACCTGCGTCACTGAGTTTCTTGTCGAACCGAGTTATTGCTGGTAGGACAAGCACACCCGAGCCCATTTGTAGACCGTGACATATAGAATGAATTATAAGTGCAACTCCGGTTACGACGTATCCCCAATTACCTTCTGGATAGTAATGTCTTTTGAGGGTGACCTTCTTCCTGGCGTTTGCAACGGTCAACGACTCTTCGGGGTCATTTTCATCGCCTATGAGGTCATCGAACTCGGGCTCATTGCCAAAGCCACCTTCGAGGATCAATTGCTCGGAGAAACGACGTCTCAGGATCTTGGGAGTTACCGGGGCTAGGCTGTCGCGTCTTGAACTTTCCACACTGGTCTCAGAGTCTTCTCTGGCTAGACTGGGTCTCCGAGCTCTTGAACCTCCGCCTCTGATGACGTTATGTCTATCCTGGGAAGGAGGCGAGTGAGGATTGACCTTATTTCTAGCAGGCATCACTTTGTTTCTATGACTGTTTAGAGCTGCAGCTGATCGGACAGCCAAGCTATCAGGAATGTTTTGCCGGATGGGCGATTGATCGGACAGTCTTCTTTGATTGTGCCTGTAATAACGCGGTAGGAAAGTCTGATCCGAGTGTCGGCGCAAAGATGTGCGGAAATGAGTCGCAGCAGTTGGGAGTTGATAGAGTTTACCGTCGTGCCAAGCGTTCAGTGTAGTTACGGAGTTTTTTGCGGAGGGCGGCAGAGTACTCTGACAGGTGGATACGGAGTATCCAGAGCCTTGTCTCTTGATGGAATAGTTGGAGAAAGAGTCTCTTGGTGAGATGGAGGATAAGGAATCCTTGCGACATGTGCATTCGGTCCTGATGTCGTTGCTGCTGAACCGCGACGTGTCAAGCTTGCCCGAGTGAGGAAGAAACATTTCCGGCAATTCGATCTCATTGATGGAGGAAGATCTGCTGGTTGCCGATGAGGACGGTGTCCTAGTGACACTCTGCAATCTCCCTGGACGCGTGGATGCCGAAGAACTTGAAGAAGAACTCATGGAATCGTGGGACTC
The DNA here is from genome assembly GCA_030522525.1 of Campopleginae sp. 14b. Classification (NCBI taxonomy): domain Eukaryota; kingdom Metazoa; phylum Arthropoda; class Insecta; order Hymenoptera; family Ichneumonidae; species Campopleginae sp. 14b. Next base: position 20,763 of record JAPYYS010001117.1, read on the forward strand.
CTTGGCGGTCAATAATTTCTTGCTATTCTGGTTATTCCAACGTGCCACGACACTTTGTCTGCGCGTCAGTTCACCCGGTTCCACAATGGCGTTTTTCTCTGCCATAGCTTCGCTGTAAGAGTCACGCCTCTGGTGTCGTCCTCGTTCATCTTGAGCTCTCCTCAATTCTTCTTCCGGCTCCACCATCTCTTTTCCCTTTTCTCTCATTCCTAGTGACACTTGTCCCGGTTCTCCCTGAATTCCGTACGAAACTCACGTGTCAGCCGTTTAACTTTCTGATTATCAGCAACGCTCAGGTATTTCCTACGTATACCATAGAAATGCGACACAACCTATACGTACATTTCTCTCATACTCTGCGCACCTCTTTCTTTCTCCGGCGCAAACCAACTTTCATCGACCTATAACTTTATTCCCACTAAACTCCAGCCCAAGCAAACAAGATTCATAGCGAATCTTGTCACGTACACTGAATCCACTGTCGCACTTTTACCTCCGATCCAACTTAATTATCGAGCCACGTTGAATCTCAAGAATACCGGAAAAACAAAGTCACCCTCCGTGACTGGTCATCCATCAATTCTTCAGGAAAACTCCAGCCATAGAATCAATGGCTCTGTGGCTTGATTAATTGTCCCTGGTTTATGGCACGTCAGGAGCCACTCCGTAACGGCGGAGCATAGAAAAAGAAATTCCTGTTAGTCAAGAATCGGCTGGTTGGAGGAATCAACCTGTTACTCTGGATCACTACCCCCTATCCCTTTCCTGTTGTTACAACCCAAACAAACACTTGAAAACTGACTCTCCTCGCTGCGATGTACCCGGCCGATAAGAACCTGGAACCACGGTCTAATAGAAACTGATGAATTGGATGAAATCACTCTTCATTCCTACCAGAGACTGGGTTCGATTGCAAAACGAAAAAAACGAGGCGTTGGTGGGAGGGAACGTGGCAGAAGAGTTTGTTACATCGAGTACCCTCTGCGAGGGTATCGCAACATTGCAACAGACTGTAGAAGGTACTGTGTTTTTCAAATGTCATCGACTAGCATTGTGATGCCTTGCACGCGTTGAATAGAACGTGCTCTTTGTGGATTTTGAGGAAGGGGCGAGAGGAAGGAGAAGGAGAACGAAGAATAGAGATCCGGCTACTTAAGGGCCACGTGCTTTATGGGCTGTGGCTTGGGGATATCGCTTGCTGTATTTTCTTGCCTCAGGACGTTGGAGTGTCCCGGAATTCCGCTCCTGCTTTTGTTGCCGTCCTGCCAAGACTGCTCGCTAATCTTGCGTCAAACCACCACGTCGACCTACGATCAAACACCGTTGGATATCCCTTCCTCTCGGTTCTATATCTCGTTACGTAAATCCAAGTCTTTCTCATCCTCCACAAGTGCCACGTATTAGCCTTACTCCATCTGTTGCATCGAACCATTCCGAATGTGACTACTCAGAGCTCATGCAAGAAAATCTAACCAATACGATCAACAACTTTCAATAGCTCGCTTTTTCAGGCCTTGGCTCTGTCTGGCTCGTGCCTCGACCTCGACACAGGATTCCCTGGTGAACATCCAATGTTTGATAAAATTTTTCCACTCCGAATAACCCAAGCATTATTTCTCCCGTTTGCGGAGCTTCGAATCAAATTAGGGTCGTTCCAATTTTTCTTGGTAAACACAAATCATCGTATTTCTCATGTTGACCACTTAAGTTTCTCGACTGCTGCAGTGTTGTTGCAGTGTCTCCTCGCTCAGCACCAGAAAGTCGACTGATCCCTCAACGGACACTAAAGTTTTGTTTTCCGTCGGAAACTTTTCAATTCTTAATTGGATATCACGTCCAGGATAACTTTTCTGGAAGAGAGATTTGCTGCCTCAGGCTGAGACGCGAGAAAATCTTTTTCTGTCTATTCGCTCCTCTCCTTCGTGAAAACTTTGGACATTGACTGCTAGGAATTATTGTCTTAAGGGGGGTGGCTACACATAACAACGTTGCCATGTTAAAAGCGTAGGAAAATTTGAAATGATAAGAATTTGATGAAATTTGACGAACATACTCTTCAGTATTAAATATAAATGTACAAATTTTTCGAGTTTTCTCTTACACAGTTTTAGAGTTATTGAACACTAGAGTTTACATGCATGAGCATAGGATTCAGATATATATAGGTATATGCTTTGCATACTGTAAACTCAAATTATTCGACAACTATGTAGAAGAAAAATAGAAAAAAACTTCTGTCATCGTATTTGATGCTAGAGAATATTATCACCAATTTTTATTAAATCCTTATCATATTGTCGTATGTAGCCAACCTCCTCAAGGAGCACATGCAACAATCCGAAATGATTAGAATTTGATTAAATTTAGTGATCATACTCTTTAGTATTAAAAATGAATACACACATTTTTTAAAGATTTTTCTTCGACGTAGTTTTCGAGTTATTGAACACTAATGTTTCCATGCATAAGCTCAGGATTTAGATATATATGGGTCTATCTATTGTATATTGGAAACTCTAATTATTCGACAACTGTGTAGACGCAAAATAGAAAAAAAAATTTGTGTCATCGTATTTGATGCTAAAGGATATTATCACGAAATTTTATTAAATTCTTATCATATTGTCGTATGTAGCCAACCTCCTTAATACCTCGAGACTATGAAACCTCGATGTTTTCACTGAGCGTTATGTTATTTAATCGAGTGGTTGGCAGAGCCAAGATTCCACTCTGTCTCGAATGCTGATGAGGTCTGGGCGCTGAAAGTCGAACACCGACATTTTCGATCGTGTAAGTAATATTTAACGAGTTTTTCAATGACTTTGAAGTTTCAATGGGACAAAGAGAAAGTTACGGGCCGAGAGGTTGCATGGTTATTGAATAAAAAAAAAATGATTTTGTTTTTTCTTGAAATGAAAAGCAACGCATCGACCGACTTACCAGCTGAGTGGAGTGGCGGATGATGGAATTTTCTTTCGGCACTCAAGTGCCAACTTCCAGGTGCAGCGAGCTGGAGGCCAATGCCTAGGAAATGGACAAGAACGGAGCAAGTGACAACGACGTAGCCCCATCCACCCTCAGGATAATAGTGTCTCCTTAGCGTAATTTCTTTCCTGTGATCAATCGTCGGAGGCGAGCGAATGTTCGATTGGTTAGGATTAGCCAAGGGTCCAGAATTGCCGGCAAAACTTTTGGTTCGTCGGCCAAAGCCTTTAGCGAGATCCGGCCGAAAATCGTAGGTCGTCGATCTCGAGCGAAATCGTCGGTCCGGAAAAGTGCCACTCTCGACGCAATTGTTTTTTCTTTTCTGAGCTGATTTGCTCGAGGTTTTGTTGGTGTCCGAACGAAATGGGTCAATCTGGAGCTCGAGGAAACCGTCCGATTTGCACTTTGGACAAGCGTGTTCGGTTTGCCAGTTATTTTGGTCTAATTTATCGGAGAGCCTGTCGTAGTCGATTATTCTTATTACGGGTGGCTTAACCTCGCGTTGTTCAATGTTGCAAGTGGATATTACAAAGTGAGATGCTTTCTCGAGGTCGCTGACGTCAGCGGCACTCGTGATGTCTCTTTTCAAAGACGATTTGCCATCTGTCACGATGCCATTTACATGGCACTCACGTTTCTCATTTAATTCCGATCTCGAAGAAAGTTTACTTTCCAGTCTCGCCAAGTTCGATACGCTTTTGACTAGACGAGCAGATCCATGAGTTGTCACATCATCGATCGAGCCACCATTTTTCCTCAGGCTCTTTAGGGACAGATGGAGAGACTTTGGGAGATAGCGATTGGTCCTTTGCGTCAAGCATTCTGTGCTACACGAGTCTGAGCAACTCTCATTCGGTTTGATCGAGACTCCGTGGCTCTTTATTGGATCCAGGCAGTGCCGAAGCGAAGGGGATGTATCGTTAGTTGAAAAATTGTCAAATATTCCTCTCCTCCTCGATCCATCAATCCCCTCGCTATTTTCCATCGAGCCAACATCCCTGTAGACTTCTTTTCCATCGGCTAGACCTTCGCCTCGTCGCAGATCGACCGAAACTCGTGAAATTCTCGCGTCAAATACAACGCCATTTTTTATCATTGGCTCGAGGCAAAACGAACGTTTATCACGTTCCTCTGAATAAGTCACGTCATTTTTCCTCGCGGCTGTTGTCGCCTCGTTTTTTATCTCAGACTCTGTGACATCGGGTAACGGATCATCACTGAACGTCGGGATAATCGTGTAAGCACGAGATACAGGATCGACACGAACTTTTACGGTGATCGCACGATCCGGCCAGGAATTACTATACCGCATGTTTTCCTTCGGCTCTTTGCTCGCTGGCACTGTCATGTCTTGTCAGAATTTAAATTTTTATAGCCTGGATCTTTTCACAGTCAAAAAAAGGGCAGGACGATGGTCCTTTTCCCTTTTTTTTTTATTTATTTTTTTTTTCCTTTCCTTATGATTTTATTCTCCGTGTTTGTTCGCCCGGAAAGAACAGGTCGCGAGCTCTTTTATTTTTCGAGTCTGCAGCCAATTAAGGAAAAAATATTTGCGACCGATTTATTTGGTCAGATATTTTTAATTGGTCACAGAGTTCTGTAGCCTGGAGTCTCCTCGAATTCTATGGGATATATCGTGAGTTATGGGCTTTCGGTCGGGAACCAGTGAGGCGAAAAATCCATTGTATAACTGCGATAAGCCTCCGGCAAAGTATTTCTCGGTGATGATCTTGGTCGCTCGATACTCCGTTTGACAGACGCCGCCACTTTCATTAATTTCATTTCCCGATCCATTTTCCCGATACAATTTTATATTCACCATCAAACGTTCGCTTAATTTTTATTTTTTTCGAATTAGAGTCGCACGTACACATCGAACGTCATGCACTAACATTCCTCCGACAATGAGACACAACTCCACGATCATGCGTACAACAACTTCCGGCATTAACCCACGTACACGAATGTGCGAATGACATTCATGCTTGGCAAAGTTCGGCGATAAAGTTTCACAGGAAACGCGACAACTTTGTCACTGAGTTTGTTGCTTCGTATTTCGTGAGGAAAAAAAAATTCAATTTTGACATTTATTTTTATTGGATCTCGAAAAAGTTATTTTTTGATGCTTGAAACTTTTTCTTTAATAAATAACATTATTGTCGCTGTCAATTTTCACGAAGAAACGAATTCTCAACGCAAAAAAACTCGAGAATTTTGTTTAATTTTCAAAAATACAATCTCGTGAAAGGAGATGTGGCTTCACGAATCAGACACTCGTTCTTTTATAACTACCGAATAATCTTATCATCATTTAACACTCGGCCACCAGGGTGACGAGTTTTTCGAGCCTAAATCGTCGTCTCTCAGGGCTTGAGGGTAAATCTCGAATGGGGTGGTGAGAAAGTGGATTATTTTTGGATGCCTCGTGAACTCGAGTGTAAAATGACCGGCGCGGATCCCGGAGGAAGTTTCAGGATTGACTGAGGCCCACGTGTCTTCTTAACGTGTTTGCAACCCCCGTTTGGAAAAGCCGAGAGGTTCAGCGCGCATGTCCTGAATTGTTCACGTCGGACTCGACGACTCTCGCGCCTCAACGGAGTCCTTTTTTTGTTCCTTCCATTTTCCCCTCAGGAACGGTTTTCGCACGTAAAATAACCGGAGAAAAAGTTTCCCTGGAGAAAAAAGAGCAGAGAGGGGAAAAAAGGATACGAAGCATCCGGAATAGCAAAAGCCATGAAGCTCTGAGAACTTGGGAGCAGAATTCTGGACGCACGCGTCAACCTGTTATCGCTTTCCGCGTCAGCATTCACGATCTACTCCAACGCTTCCTCGGTTAACTCTGCAATGTCCTCAAACTAGGGTGGTAGGCCATCCTGACGCTTGCAACAAATTTCCCCAAGCGAGGCTCAAGCATCCCAAACTTTCGAGACGAGCCAACGCCGAGGGTGGATTCTCGGTCAAGTACCAACGACGCTATAGCACCCGGAGCACACGAACGAGATTTCAAAAAAAGAAAAAAAAAAACAATCAATTTTTATCACCAAAAATTTCAATTTTTTTCGCATCAAAAAAACTTTTCCTATCAAAAATAATTTAATCGAAATTCATTCATACCTGCGCCACTTTCTTCTCATTCCTAATTCCTAAAAAGAAAGTTTTGTCGGAAAAAATGGATATTTTGTTGAATACGTTCTTTTTTCTTTTAAATTACAAAATAAATGACAAAATTTTTAAATAACAAAATTCAGTCATTGCAGCAAGAAATATTCTGCAAACTCTCTTGGCAGAGTCTATTTTTGTCATTCCAATCGTAAATCTCGCAGGCAGTTGTGTTAGTCGATTGCAGGGAAAGGGAAATGCACGGATCCAAAATTCTAATGCACTGAAAAGAAAATTTTCTTTATACCTCGGTCGAAAGTACGTACATTCCGCATCGATTTCGATGCAGAAAGATCAAGATTCTTGCATTGGTAAAAGAAAACACGATCGCCAT
>JAPYYS010001118.1:0-62335 GCA_030522525.1 Campopleginae sp. 14b
AAAATTATGCTACGGGTGCTTAAGGCTTTGCTGTTGTAACTAAAAGAAGATTAGCAAAGGATCTTTTGCTGTTACAACATCCCCATTTCTCTCCGTGTATTATCCCAGTAAACCGCGGGTGACCTATTCATCTCTGGTGGAGATAACAAACTAAAAGAGCATTGATTAGTCGACGTCATTTATCTGCTAGGTAGCGACGGTAGCGACGAAGGTAGTGATTACAAAATTTGGTTCGTTTTTCGGTGTTGTTGTCAGAATTTCAGAGTCAATTCGATCGCTTGAGTGAGAGGCGCTGACGAATAGTTAGCGTTGACATAAGGGAACAGTTGACGCATTCGGAAATGACAGATGGGAGCTCAGTCTCTCTACACTCCTCCAGATGGACTGATTCTTCTCTCCGCCTCTTTTCCCGTCATTCCGTCGATGATCGGTGTCGATTACTTAGTTTCAGGGCAGAAATGCTCGGATCGTGTGCTAGCCTAAAGGATTATCAAAATTGTGTGACGCATCTGTCAATACAAACATAAAAGTTTCGTATATACGCACGGAATTGATGGTTTCGTAGGTAAATGACGCCTAAATTGAAGAAACTGGTTTCTGTCTTGGCACTTTTTCATACACTCGTGCAAAATTTCCTTTGTGTAAATACACAAATCTTGAGTACGTGAGCGAAACAAAACCCGTTTATAGGGTTTTTCCTGAGAATCCACGTTTTCCACGAGAAACCACATTCTCTCCAAGTTAACCAAATTTAACATTTTAAATTCGATAAATCTTCGATCCCGGGGATATAATAACAACTATATAAGTGAAGCAACAGGCTTGAACTCCTTATAAGCTATAAGTAACACCGTGCTTTCAAATGGCATCAACGATATTGTGACGTTTTGATTAACCAGCAGGGGTAAAAATGGCCGAGTACGAATATCCGAAGCTTGTTTACGTATTACTTTTGACGGCAAACCTCATTATCGCGTTGGAAGGATACACTGGACGTAAGTTTACCGTTTTTTTCCACTCTCTAATCTTGTTAACATGTCATTAACCTTCGTTTCTGGAGATACGATATGAAATTTCAAGAAAATGGAATCGATTATCCACAAGCTAGTAGGAACATATTCCGTGCATCCTATGGTATCACCACCAATACTTGGCATTCTTTTGATCGATATTTTACCATATTTTGACCTTGTCGGGGAGTTCCATTGGCTGTCAAGTTCGTTAGGAGTCGTCCACATCGATTCATAAATAGAACACGCTCAATACCCCAATTATCGTTCGACAAATCAAAACTTTTCACTCAGAAATGTTACATGGATCATAAATTCAAGGAAAAACTTCTAACATAACCTCATCTCTACAACTTTTCACTCCTCGTTTTGTCGCTATGATGAATTTTAGCGTTTTGTTACATTCTGACGAGTCACAATCAATGAATTGTTTTGTAGTCACTTTTCTCTCAATCCACATCATGACTCGCTTATCACGTACAATACTAATTAGGAAAATTCCATTAATGAAAATGAAATAATGCCAACTAACTCGTTTCTTTTGAACAAACTGTAATTGGATTTAAAATTTTATGTGTTTGGCAGATCATTTGGAAAAAAAAGAAATTTGTGACCCACTCGGTAAAAAACGTGAATCGCTTCAACTATCGAGCGGTCCTGATGCTGCGGCAATTGTTAGGCCTCTGAATACGTTTGATCATTGGCAGGTGCAGACTGACAAATTATGCAAATTTGTGTTCAAAGCTCGCAAAGGCGAACATTTGTTCACAGTTATACAAAATATGTCTCTGAGGAGAAATGGAACTGAATGTTTGGATTATATCAAGGTAATGATTGGCGTGAGATCCAACTGTAGAAAATTATTCAAACATTTGCCAAATCACAAAACCCTAAACTCTAAGTGCTGATTTTTTTTTTTATCATCCTTTACCGTTGGTTTATTACTATTTCAGTTCAAACGAAAAGATGGACATACATCTCGTAAATTTTGCGGACAGATAGATAGAAGGAAAGTAACGTCCCGACCGATGCAGGAAGAATGTTGCGATTGGGACGAAGGATACGATGAGCAGCTTTATCGAGATTCAGCTGAATTTGACATCGAAGGGGAGATCGAAACTACGATATTTGTCTCAAGAATGCCTCTGGAAAAAGACCAGACTTTGGATCTTGCAATAGTTTATACACCATATAGAAGTTAGCATATCATGATAAAATAATGTGATAGTGAAGTTCGCATCGTTGGAATGCAACGAAACTCCGTTTTTTTTTTTTCTGAGCAGAGCTCAAGATTCTTATCCATTGTTCAATCAGGAAACTAAAACTATCATTTTTCAGAATTCGAATATAAAATCGATACAAAAATCGTAATTGTTTAGAAAAAATGCAAAGAAAAAGTAATTGTCATTGGAGCCCAACGTTGCGAACTTCAGTGTCAAAAAATAATACAAAAAAAATAAATTCAAACATCAAAGAAATCGACGGTGGTTCACAAGGTATCTGTGTATTTTCAGGTTGTGATAAAATCAAAGAAAATCGGGAAGAGTATAAATCCACGGGGAATTACAGCATTTGTTTATGGAATAAATATTTCTGTGACGGATACGTGAATTGCCCCGAGGAGATATGTCAGGACGAAGAGAATTGTGGAAAATTGTACGATATCGTGAGCAACGGTACGGGAACAAAAGTCACCATAGGAGCTGTGACGACCATGATATTATGTTTCGTTATATTCGTCATGGGATTATGGATATGTCGGAGGAATAAAAAATTGTGTTGGTCCTCGGATTGCGCTGGACCGGGAGGACAAGACAACAGATTATCGAGAATGGAGCGCGAGGCCGCTGGTTCTGCGAATGCGCCGGTCGTCGTTGATCCGATGCTCCAAGTTGCCACCACCCCTTCCGTTCTGGACAAAGACTTACCGCCTAGCTACGATTCTTTGTTTCCCGAACAATCCAATCCGCCCGCTACTTAAGGCCATTGGAGAAGTAGCCATGTCAGTGAAGGTATCCAAGTTCACATTGTTCGAGCGCAACGAAAATCTTATTATTAATGAATCTCAATATTTCTAATCGTTTTTGTCTTTCAATTGCAACTTCTTTAGTCCTGAATCCGTCGTACAGTGTTGTTTTTCGACTAATGTTGCAAACTGTATTCTGAGATTGATAAAGCTAAGAATTTCGTTGCATACTAACGATGTCAATTTTAACATTGTTCTCATCGGCGTTAAGGTACTATTGTCTAATGTTTTAATTAGACAATATTAAATTATAAAACGAGGTTTCTGTATCTTTTATACAATTTATACAACGATACGCCGCGATTCTCATTGTTTGATACTGGAACGCGAAAATGGTACAGACTTCATGAACAAACTCGATATCGTGAATCGCCGGAAGAAATCAAAAGGATTTTTCCTTTCCGTTTATATCGAAACCAACAAAAACGTTGAGCCGTTTTTTTGTTGGGATCTGAAGATATTTCAGCGGTAGAGTTCTGCAGGATTTTATGCTCCTCCCCAAGCTTATGCTATCACGAACGTAACATTACGATTAAGCAATCGCGAACAGTATTTTTTGCAATTATGGGTAAATTTTAGCTTGTCTCTGGAGAGAATTTAATTAAATTTCACAACATCGCAACGATTAAAGGCCTACGAATCAGGATATTGCTTTTTTCTTGGTTATTCCACCGGGATATGAAAACTCTAAGCAGCTGGTGAATAAACTGTTGAACTAATGTACGTTGTGTGTAAGAAACCCAAACAAAACGGTGGGGTTCATAGTTGGATATAAAATTTGGCCAAAGTAGCGGGATCGCAATAAGTGCTTCCAAAAAACTTGACCAGAGCGAATCTTTTAGAAAATATAACAGTTCTCGAAACGTGATTGTGGTCAGCAAAATCGTACAAAATTTCTGCGCACTATTGCGTGGCTTTTTTTACCAGAGTAATAAAATATTCTAACGAAATATTCGAGCTGTCTCGATCTTTTTTACATTTGTACACCGATATGGTACATTTGATATTTTTTACGATGTAATCATTCATGTAATCGCGTGTTTTTGAAATTTTTCACGTTTTTTACGACTAGAAAAATGTTGATAAACACGAGAATATTGTAGAACGAGTAAGAACATTGCAATTCTGAACAACTCGAATATACAAGGTTAAATCTAGATGATTGTAACAGAGCCAAAAATGTATTGAAATAAAATGAAGGATCAAAGTTTTGAGGGATTGCATTTTTGTCTGCGTCCAATCTCGAAACGAACCAATGTAAATAATACGTAATGGGTACATTAAAATGATTGCACAAGCCTTTTTCGCATATACTCGCTCTTTTAAATCTACTAAAATATTTATTTACACCCACGTGAAAAAGTATTAAAATACTAAGAAATATTTTTCTCTATTGAGCTCACGGAAATTGTGAGATAATGAAAAAAATTCAAGTTTATTCACAAATGAGTATTTGTTCCAATCTTTTTAGTTACATTCCCCGATTTTTTATTCGATGGAATTGAGTCCTTCTTTTTCGGCAGTGTGGTCCATTAGCCATATGGCAGCGTTGATTATTTGATCTATCTCTGCAGTCATCGATCCCAGTGAATGGTTATCGTCGTACACGTGCATTCTAGATATAACAATATGAAATTAGCGTCGCTCTATTCTTCGTCTCAGTGAGATTCATTTGTACGCGATTCACAGTGAAAAATATTTCACGCAACACGGAATCGGAACAAAGCGATCTCGAACCGCGTACTAGGAATTAAGGCTTCCGGATGGCAATTTCGCGCGAAGTGGCAAATTACTACCCATTGTTTCGTTCACGTCATATTATAAATAATATTTCGAAGAAGAAACATCAACTTTTTCGATTAAATCTTACAATCGACTTTCGTAGTATATTTCATTTATTTCTAAGGATTCCCGAGGTATCGCTCTCGATGTAAAGACTTACCGGGTTTTGACACCATTGGCCTTGATTCGTTGGTACCAAAGTCTACCCTGAGAGGGTGGAACACGAAGATCATTCGAGCCGATTTGTACCAAGGTTGGGGCTTTGACCTTATCAACGTGAATGATCGGAGAGCATTTGCGCATTTTAACAAAGTTTTCAGTCGCCTCTGGACTATCCATTCGCGGGAGTGTCTCTTCGTAGCTCATACCCAGTTCACATGCGCACCTGAAAACCACATAATTTTTTGGTATTGCAAAAAAATACATCATTTCCAACATTTAAACATGACTGCAGAATAACCGATACAAGAAACCGTCCGATATTCTGTGATCGTTCTAAAACATTTGTAAATTGTTCACAAAACGAAATGAGGAGAAATTTATCTAATCGATCAACCATGTATCGTTTATTCTCGCCATGAAAACATTAAGAATTTAATCGACAATGAATAATCGATCCATAAGCAATGATACTTTCGATTTGTTCTCGCTATGTGTTTTTTTTTTTCATTTCTCGTTGCTTTTTTTCATTAACCGCGATTCGAATGACATAATGCTTACACAACGTGACGGAATGCAATTTTCTCATCTTTAGTCAGTGCATTGCGACTGAAATAACAAATCGTTTGAATTACCGGGATGACAGAAACATATTCAGGGATAATGAACGAATGAGGAAAAATGTTTTTACCAATCCGGTATATCGGAGATTGTAAACATTGACGCGATGTCGATCACCGGATTTCTCATCACGACCGCTCTGTACCGATCCTGAACAGGAAAACACAAAAACAACGAAGTAATTTTCAAAAATTAGCGTATAACTCATTCGAGTGCGTCGATTGGAATGAAAAGACGTTTCTTACGCTGTATTGTCCGCTCAAATGAGCGACTAAAAATCCGCCATGAGAACCTCCGGAAATAGCCACGCGTGAAGCGTCGAGCCAAGGATATTTCTTCAAGGCATCTTCGACGGCTTTGACGCAATCTTTGACATCGACATCGCCGACTCTTCCTTGAAGAAATTCAATATTATCGGCGCCCATTCCACTTGAACCCCGATAATTTACTTGCAGTATTGCAAACCCCAAAAGGGCCAAGACTGCGGATTCGAGCAAATATGAATTGCAATACGCGCCATGAGGTCCGCCATGTATCGCAACGACAAGCGGGTGAGACTTATCAGCTCCGGATTTCGGTCCCAAGTATATAGAATTGAACTCCCCTGCGAATTGAGAAAACTGGAGAAGTTGAATTTTGCAACTTGTTGCTTATTTTCGAAAACCGACGTCACAATACTCACGGACTTTGTCGTCATTGGGAGCCTCGTGCTCGAGAGTTTCATACATAAGATTTGCAAATCCTTCGGTGGGACCTCGTTGCGTTATTGACTTTCTGCATATTTGATGGGGCGACTTTTCGTTGAAATGGCCGATCATTAACTCCGAAGGTTCCATAACGGTTGTTTCCATAAAGAGCAAAATATTGTTATGAACGTCCAGGATACTGAGGGTCTTCAAATCGCTTTCGATTTCCGTCAAAACTTTCGTTTCTAAAAACACCATCAAGTAAATTTCATTTTACTCCTGAAGGCAGAATGAAAAACTAAAATTTTCGAAATTTCTCGAGAATGGAATCCGCCGATATGGAAAATCTCCCTCCAAATATCAACTCTCAAGTTGTCAACATTTCTGCACATTGCACTATCGTTGCTTATAATGCATTATTTGTTTTTTTCTTAGTTAATTTTGTATTAAATCAAATTTACCGATATTTAGAGCGTAAGAACGCACGACGAACCGCTGCAAAGTGCTGAAGAACAAATACGACGAGTCGTTGCTCCAGCAACGCTTGGGAAAGCCTTGATTAAACAAACCGTAGAATTTCTTCCCGAAATTTATCGTCTTGTTGTTGCGTACGATGTCGATAAGGATCTCACTCTAAACAACAACAAAAAACATGTAGTCTGTAAAGATTGTGTGAAAAATTATCATTCGAGTAAAAGAAACTAACAATTAGTTTGTGATTTCTACAAAAATTATTGCAATTGTTCAAATTGCTTGAGATATATAGACTTGAACAATGTGTACCTTTCCCCATTCCGGTGACCACTGCAAACCCATAAGCCTGTGAGCATTGTGGTGGGCACCTCCGGATTCTCTTTCAAGCCAAATGAGACGTTTTCCATCCAAACTAAATCTCGGCGACCGAACTGCACATTTGTTCTCGGACAAATTGCCTGAAGAATAAAAAAACGAGTTCGAAATACTGTTTTTTGAAAAGGATTCTAGTGACGTATCGAATCCTTGCGAGTTATTGTTTATCGTACGTACGATATTCTCCATTTTTCAAGACAAAGATCCACGAATCTCGGTTGGTGCAGTGCATAAGTCCAAGATATCTCGGTTCATGCAGCCAAGCGACACCGACGACACCATCCCCTTCTGGAGTCCAGATTACTTGACCGGGTGAAAGATTTTCCGCGATTCCAGGCAATACTGTTATCGTATCAACATTCGTGTCCAAAACAACCACCACTGGACGATGTTTTCCGACCAGCTGTTCGCCCCAATGTGGCTTGAATACGTACTCATTGCCCTGTCAATACATTATCATTATTTTTTCGAATGGAAAATATATCAATGTATTACCTATCGTATTTATACTCGTAAATGCCATAAAAATCCATAAACTCCATGTATTACCCGCGACACTTCATCTTCCTCTTTTTTTTCTTTTTTATCCAATGGTTTTTGCTTGTAAAATGGTTCAGTCTTGGGAAGCTTTTTCTCAGCTATATACAAAAGCTTTGTTGCATCGGGTGACCACTCGAAGGATCCAAATTCCGCTGGAAAAGGAAAAAACACCATGAAAAACGCTGTACGATGTCACATAAGTTTAGAAAACATAAAATTTCGCTTGTTTACTCGCTCAATAAATAATTTTTATTTATTTCCTCTAGTTGTATGATGAAAAATGTCTGGGTAATATCGCATGAAGTGAAGCAGATGCCAGTAATGAAGTATCGTACTTACAATCGGTATAAACATCGCCGTGAACATCTAAAGCTGATAAATCGTAATTTTTCACCAATTTCTGATGGTCCCAAATTTCAATAAATTGTTTGGTGACATTGTCGACAACCCCTGATCTTAAAATAGCTTTTTTGTGTCCATCTTCGAGAAGAGCGGATGCAAGTCTGAAATTCAATTTGAATCCCCATGCACTTTTTACTCTAACTATAAAAGTTGCAAAAAAAATTCATTTGACCCACTCGCTGGAGACGTCAACAGGAAAAAGTTCGTTGGTAACTTGGAGATCGGCTTTCAAAATATGCTGTCTGGAAAACTTTTGGGAAATGCGTCTTTCGAGGTTTCTCTGTGACCAAATACTTTGTACTGTGATCCCAGACTCAGAGACCCATGTAATTTTGGCAGCGGTCAGGGCAGGATTCTGAGTCACAGCCTTGTAGATTTTCAATATTTTTTCAATCTGAAGGTCCAGAGATTAATATATTTTTTTGTTATTTGCCATTCTCATGTTTTCATTTAATTTATGTTTACTGATTTTCAGCACCACTTTGTAGGAGTACCAAAGTAATAAAAATCTTTAATTTTGTTATGTTTATTTGGTGAATTTCGATGAAAAATGTAGGCTTTTTTTTTGTGAAGTCCGATTTGTTAAAGATATTCTAACAAAGCAATGGAAACTTATTTCTTACCTGCGCAGATGCCATTCTCGCGCGAGTAATTTTTACGATCTGTTATCACGAAGCAGAACACAACTGTTATCAAGATTCGGTGTCGGCTGACGACTTATTTATACCTTCGAGGCTTGAAAGCTCGACGCAAATACGTGCCTGCATATGAAAATTCAACAAGATTGATTTACGACATATTCCAATGATGAAAAAATGAAAATTACGAATTTCACAGATTCGTTCAAACCCTCCAGTTATTTAGCGTCAAATGTAATATGTATATTCACGGAAGAAAGCGAGTCTAATATAAACAAACGTACCACGTATTCTAATCGAGGGGGGAATGATATGCTGTGTCGACACAAGTATGAACAAACAACAAATCAAATGGAGGACAACAAAATATGATTTGCACTCATTCAATGAGGTCTACTTCTGAATACGGTTTTTCATTCGCAATTGGAGCGATCAGCACCTCTTGAACGCATCCCCAAAACAAACAAAAAACACTATTCGTCAAATCCGACCGATTGCTATCAATGGAATTTCATTCGATGATTTTGCAGATTCAGCAAAATAGGCATGTCGAAAGTACACGTGGCGCCTCGAAAGTTTGAAATGATAAGTTTTTCGGGGGACAAACAATCCCCTTATATAAATATATAATTAGCGATCAAACATATCCAGATCAAGAATGCATGTTTATATGTACATATGTATACTTACCAAATGTCCTTCAGAACTTATTATTTCAACCACTCGCAGCGCTACAATCTGCCTGCGCTTGTAGTGATGTCGTCTGCTGTTCGCCTCCGGAAGCGCGGGAGAAATGAAGGAAGAAAAGTACTATTGAGAGAGCCTGTGGCTGAGAATTTCAACACAGCTCAACCGAAGTTACAGCTGTGGTACGGCTATGCTTTAGCCGTACCACTACCAAATATGGTAAGTTATCTTCTACCAAACAACACAATTCACCGAGCCAAAACTTTTTCTAATCCACATACTGGAGTTACAAGAATAACTTTCAAACTTACGGTGTCCTTTGACACCGTAAGTTTGAAAGTAAAGACTTTGTAATGGAATTCCGATCCAAGTACCTGAATTGAGTAAACTTATGCAATTCTCGCCGATATGCGCCTTGGACTGTTCATAACTTCCGGAAGTGCGGAAAATCATCAACTCGCGAATAATTTTCTATACAAAACCGTTGCATTATTCAAACAGATGATCAAGTTATATTTTCATGAATGTTATTGCTGATTTCCGAAAAGTGAGCGACATAGTTTCTGATAGTCCTTAAGCGTGATCACAATTTGTAATCAATCGACGGGAAAATGTGTTGGCAATAAAATCTTAAAGATTTGTCCATCTAAATATTGTTTTTAATATTCCCACTTCTTCATTGACTCCTTTATCGCCAAAGAATCGGTAGTAAAAAAAATCATAATGTAATCGGAATAAATAGCGGAAACGAGCTAATTTTGATCCCAGATAAACGAAGAACAATGTAGACAGTCGGGTACATAAGCATGAACTGTCACAAGCGTACGAGTCAGTGCACGTAAGTCCATTTACAGACAAGCATGAAATACTTCAACGTTGGATTACTCGTTATTATTCTCATCGTAATCGCGGTAATGTTTTTTTTTTCAGATTAACTTTTCTCAAAGAATTTCTCGACAATCGAGACTTGAAAAAAAAACCGAGTCCGATCAATTTGCGCTAAATTCGTCAGTGTGATTTTATCGTTATTTTGTTAGGCTGGAGTTTCCGGAGCTTTCCAGATAGAACCAGAAAATTCGCGGCATCGTGGAGACGGTGCAGGATGCAGAGGAGGCGGACACAGAAGACGAGGAGGACGTCTTACTACTCCTTCCCCGCAGAATCCTACGGATGCTCCAGAAGCAGGTAGCTGGATTTTTTTCGACTCGAGGATTGCCCTATTGTCGATCCGATTTCGATGACCATTTTCGAATCAAGCAGAGACTCAGATGGATGGAATAACAATGCATTCCAACAGATTTGAAGCCTTCGTTTTCCTTTTTTTTCCAGGCGGTACAGAAGAAATTGACGTTTGATACCGGATTCCTACTCCAGTCTAAGGATTGTTCTAGCATGATTAATCCACGGAGCACGTTAGTGTAAAACTAAAATAACAATAAAACGAATGATTTCGATGGATATTTGTTTCTGTCCCCCAATCGTTATGTCTTTGAGCAAAAAATTCTTTTGCTCCTAAATTTATTCGCAATAACAATACAGTGTAGTTATAATATTCAGATCTTATATTTGGCAGTCGGATCTCGAGGGCATCGCCCTTGACAACATGGTGACACATCAAACTAATCTCCCCAGATGATTGAAACCGATCGGTAAGGGAGACGATATTGCAACGCAGGAATGTACATTTTTTTTTCAATTACGTGTTTTCTCAATTACAAATCAAACGTAAATTGGTTGAGACACGCACGCCAAATTTTCATCCATAAATGGTTGATATTCAATAAAACGAAAAAAAACTTCGAAAATTTCGTCAATTTCCAAACTAATCATGTAAGTCCGAAGTTAAAAAGAAATACGTAAATCTCTTTGTCCTAAATTAACACGGCGGTTGATGTGCGAGTTTTTGACGTTCATTATCTTTAAATATTGAACTACAAAAAGATAACGTAGTCCTTCAAAAAATTTGAAGTTTAAACAATTTATTTTTTAAGTGTATTACAGACGATGCGATTCTATCACGCTGCACCTAACTATAATATCCATTGCAGTTAAGGAGAACACGGACTCAATTAGGAATCTCCAAATTTTGTATATGGTTTTGGAGATATCAGTCCGGTTCTTTCTTGAAAAAACGTAGATTTATCAAGATTCTTGTTTCCCGTAATTTTCTTGCGATATATTAATTCATTACTGGTTTTGGCTCAGATTGCCATATCGATCGAGCCTTGATAGAAACGTTGTTCGTTTCTCGATTTCCTTGATACGCCTAGAATAATGTTTGTAAAACTTTTTTTAAAACACTTTAGCTCGGAGGTTGGAGGCCATATATTTATTTCTTTAAAAGATGAGTCATATCCTTGTTTTGTCTCTGCAACATAATATCAGCTCTGTCCGTTTTGTCCATCACATTCTCGATAAGATCGTGTTGGGAATCGATTTCTTCTGATAAACCAATAGCCAAGCCTTTGAGCCGAGCGAGAGATCCGCTCATTTCGTCCAAATTTCGCTCTAAAGCTGCGCCAACGTCGGTTTTTGTAGATTTCTGCTCGTTTTCCTCGCCCAACAAGCCTCTACGCTGGAGAGACGGATGATTTAATGCTAAATTGTTTCTCGTTTGTTCTACTGTACTCGAAAGGCCGCTGATCGAATTGGCACTTTCTGAATGTGGGACTTTGTTGGGAATACTGGATGACGAACTTGGCACATCAATCGATTTGCCACTTAGATAATTCCTCAAGCTACCAAATACACTTTTTATACCCTGTATGTGTTTTTGGCTGAAACGCAGCGTACTGTTGATATCATCCAAACGTTTTTCCGTCCTTTCCAGTTGTTCTCTTTGCCTGATGAGCTCCTGAAAAATCAAATCATTTTATTCCAATAAATCTCAAGGAAGAGAAAATCATAAAAATCAGTTGAACTATTCTTGTTTGGAACAATTTTCCAATCCCGAAGATCCTTTCAAGTCAAAATATTTTCCACACAAACATTCTTAATGAGAAAATTTCTTTTTATCCATATGTAAAAGTCAACAGGATATTGACAGAATACAACAAGCGAAATATTGATGGTCCAAAATTTTCCATTCGGAACCAATTTATTTGTAAAAAATATCATAATTAGTCAAATCGTTAAAGAGATAAAGGTATTCAACAAAGAAACACTACTTTGTTTTGATTTCTCAACAGTCAATGGTTTACCTTTTTACTGGATTTTTTTGGAATCAGCGACATACCAACTTGTGGGATGACTAATAAGTCAAAGTCTCAAAGGAACAGACAGAAAGAATATAGTGGAATTTGATGAATACAACAATAACGCAATTAAAACTTTTTATCACAAGAAATATGGGATACAGAACATTAGGAACATGGAAAAGGTATGGATAATAAAGTCTCGATTATATTTCAATGATCGATAATTTGACAATAGAAATACTGAAAGCTGTCAAACCGTTTTATCGTTAGAACAGTACGAAAATGAAAGGCAATTTCAAAAATTCATTATGGATTCTCCAGACTTTAATTCCGGAAAGAATTCTTACAACAGATGTCCGTGTTAGGATTGCAACGATTCGAATGTACGAATACATACCTCAGCTGTTGCTGCACCAATTTGTTCGGAATCTCTCAATAAAGATATAGATCTTTCTGACGACTGAATAGTTCTTTCCTCGATAGCTTTTCTGCGTTCAATTATTTGCTGGTGTTGACGTTCAATCTCATCGTCATAATTGTTGTAATGATTGTTGGAATAATACGACGAGGGGGCGGATGTCCTCGGTGGAGCACTACCAAGAAAAGTCTCGTCATCTACGTCGTCTTCCAATGAGAAGAATGGATTGTTCGGGTCACTGATGTAATTATGACCCGCCATTTATTTACCCGAATTTATAATTGTCTCGAATAAATTTTCTACGATTTACTGTTCTGCTTTTTACTACAATATGAAGGAATAAGAGACAACGCGTCCACCGTACGATTGACGCGTAACCTCTGTTGTGATATCACCCAATCTGTCTCCTGATTCTTTCAACTCAACTGAACAATCATTGAATTGTAAACATGGGGAGAATTTCCATCACGAGTTTTGACGGTTGGTCTGTTGTTTTCTAGTGCGAAAAACCGCCACGAGAGACGCTGCAGTATGAAGCGAAAAATGAAAATGTATTGTAGCCTAGCGGGAGGCGCCAAAAAGAGCTCAAATTCGAATGAATTTGTTAATAAATTTTCTATATTTTTCGTTTCCACTAGAGTTGTCCACGTTATCCTCCATTTGCCACGTTATCCTGCATTTGGCTTCAGACAATTCGTCAAAATTCATTGACACGATTGTATTTCTGGAATTTCTAGAAGAAGCAATGAAAACTACGATGTTTTTGTTTTTTTTTTTTACGAAACTAACATTGGCTATGAAAATTTGACACAATATAATTTTTGACATTTCGACACCCTTTCCGGCTCATCACAAGTTAAAATTGATAGTTCGATAAAATGTGGAGTAACCCGATCGGACCACAAGGTCGCGATCAAGTCAAATTGATGTAAAGAAAAAAAATCTGCAACTACACAGAAAAGTCGACGGTATGTCCTGCAGCGAAGGTGGCTCTGTCGGTCTGAAAAGATATCCTGGCACAGGCTGTTGTGGTTAGTCATTTTTCCATACACCAACCCATCCAAGCCGGCAAAAATTTATATTTAAAAACTTCCCAGAGATCCTGAAGACTCACTTCGCATTTTTGTAGACACAAATATATTTTGGAAAAATTGAGTACGGAAATATGACGTGAAACATTTTTGTTAGGAACAAGCTGCGTGGGCGAAGTAAGCGGATGTTTAGCTGGGGAGCCACGAATTCGTTCGTGTGCTTGTCAAGAAAACGTAGGATGTATTGACCGAGCTGATTGCGGTGGTTTCCGTCCTCGTGGTACAGCCGCGACCGGGGCATGTCCTGGGCCGTGTCAGTGTGCCGAGGAAGAAGCCTGGAACCGTAACGCACCTCCGAAGCCAAATTGCGAGTGGTTGTCGAATTTCAGTGAGTTGAGAAGACAGTGGAGCGATCACGGCCGTCAAAACAATTGTAAATGCTGCAACTGCAAGCCATGGTAAGTTTTGGCTTGTTTTCTTTTTTCAAATCGTCTTAATCCTGCCAATTTTTCTATAACTTGGCGATAAAATGAAAAAAAAATTCCATTTCCGCAGCAGAATAGCACCACCGTGCAAACCGTGTCTTCCACCTGTTGATAAACAGTCCAAGATCACGATCTGCGAAAGCGATCAGGTAAAATGTTCAACGATCATAAAAATCACAAGAATAGCTCCATTCATTTAAATTCAAATTCAACGAATTGAATATTATGTAGATTTAATTATGGAGATCAACGTCGTTTCAATACTTACTTCAAAATTCCTCACATACAAATAAATACGTTTCTAATTGATTTTCATGCAAAAACGCTGAATACGCAATTGCACGATAAAATTATTAATAAAACATAACATGAATGTTTAGTCGTGCTGCAACAATCGTTTGTCGGGTGGAGCGAGTGGTAGTTCGTCCTGTTGTCAGCGCGAAAACAAGCTTTCATCAGCGATGCATTCATCCGACCGTCACTCAACTCCATCGAGTTATGGAGACACTAATTCTGCAGGGTGTTGTTCAGCGAATGCAGATGCCTTTCCGTCGTCATACGAAGATCAGGATGAAATGTCCGAGGGCATTTGTAAACCATGTTCGCCAGCGGCGAAACCAATACTGAAACCAAGAAGCTGTTGTCAATGTATAACAGGATATTGCATGTGTCAACCCATGCCTCGCAACTGCAATTGTCCACCACCAGTGCAAGTACGTTTACGGCGCTTGTGTCTTTCGATTATTTCAGTTACCTTTATTTTCACCAAATTATACCATCGGTGGAAAATAATCGATTGGCTTTTCCCAGTAAGATAATACTTTGAAAAATTTGTTCGTACTATTTGAAAACTTGGAATTAACGGCTAATAGTAGTGCGAGATTGTTGTACGGTTTGTTTTTAAAATTAATTGTGAAATTTTTTTTTTCGAAATTCTCTAAATGCAATTTCCAACGGAACGTTTGAAAGCAAAATTTCATGTTCAGGTTGATGCACGAGCTGCGAGAGATTGCGAATGTGAATGTCCCTCTTCTCCGGAATGCGCTTGTCCCCCGAGCGAGCGTAGGTTCCCAAGGACGAAGGTTAAATGTCCAAACGCTCGTATGTGTTGTTCGACTCCAAGACATCCACCAGGCCCGAAATGTACCTGCACCAAGTGCCAACCTTGTTTACCACCGCCGTGCGATCCTTGCACCTCGAGCAAATGTCGTGCGGACGCACCGAAAGTCACAGCTTGCGGTGGTGGATCTCCGTGCGACGATGATTCACCCTGTCGACCAGAAACACCAAAATTATCAGCTTGTCGGCCAGCACCCCCATGTGATGAATGCAGAAAGATGGCACTTCCTGGTCGTCACCCAGTGCAGCTGGAAAATTTTCGTCAAGGCCCTCGGCAAATAACGGCTTTTAATCAACCCAGAACGACAGACTTTAGATACTCTCAAAATTCGGGATCATGCAAATCAGGTCAGTCTTCTTTCTGTTTCACTAATATATTCTTTCTCATGGTATTGAAGTTTGCATCGTTCCTAGGCAATGATCCGTATATTTTCTACAAACACCCGAAAACTCAACGCAATTCGAGGCTGCACTTTATTTCGGCTAAAACGTTTTGTTCCACTTTTATCAGAAAAGGGGAAATAAGAAAGTTGAAATTTGCATCATTCGGATGCCATAAAATATCTTTCGATTTTGATATTATAAAAATTCATTCGCTCGTCAATCGGAAGGTTGGATTATTATTAAAAATATTGAAAAAGATCGGTATCCATGGAAAAAAGTCACAGAGTGATCGAAGAAATGACTGAATTATGGAATCAGTATTGAATGGAGATTTTCATCGTGGACAAACATTGCAAAAAATGTTTTTTGTTGCGACGAAACGACGCAAATTTCAACACAATAAAAAATGGCAATGTAGCCGGATAAGCAAAGACTGGGGTAATCGAATTGTTTATTCGCGAGCAGACAAAGGCTACGGTGACGACAGCGGAGATGTGGAAATGGGTTGCCAAGAGGCACAACAGTGCCACTGCGGATCATCGGGCTCTCAGGGATGTGACGAGTTGTGCGATGATTGTTGTTCGGTCAACTGCGACGAGGGCGACTTCATGGAAATTCATAAAGGAGATGAAAATCAATGTGGATGTGGTGGGGTGACGGAAAAGAAAAAAATGATTTGTCACGACAATTGCGATCATTGCTGTTCGATGAATTGCGACAGTGAGAAATCGATTCACTTTGGAAATAGGAAAATATTCAATGGCTCGAAGAAGCGCGTTCGAATTGCAGCCCGAGGTCTTACCGATTCGAGCATTCCCGAAAATCGGTTCTGCGCTAGCAACGAAACTCTCGCAGAATCTAATAATCAG
Organism: Campopleginae sp. 14b; assembly: GCA_030522525.1. NCBI lineage: Eukaryota > Metazoa > Arthropoda > Insecta > Hymenoptera > Ichneumonidae > Campopleginae sp. 14b. The sequence goes on from JAPYYS010001118.1 coordinate 16,904, forward strand.
GAAAACCTTCGAATCAACGTCGAAGAATCCACTTCAATCTCATCCTTGAAGTCCAGAATAGAACAGATCAACGAATTGACTCAAGCCAAATTGCAGGATACTGAAGTTTCGGACACAAACTCGTGTGTCCCACAAGCTTCCGTTGTATCCGCAGTGGCCGCACCAAACCCAAGATCTCCCTGCAAGCTCCTCCGTTCTTTGATCCGCGGCAAATTGTCTGTCAAATATCAAAATAACATTACTTCCAAATTTCAGATAAAAGAGCAATAAAAATGGAACAGAACTCATTTATTTTTTTGGCTTTTCAAACATTTTGGGGTTTACAGTTTGAGCAATTTAAAAAATGACCAAATTCATTCAAAGAACACCAGAATTTTTCTTGGTATTTGAATAACGCGAACTTCGTTACCATTTTTCCATGGACATTGATAAAACACTCGATTGCTTGCTTGTTGTGTTATCGAAGGTTTGTGACGGTGTATGGTGCCTACAGTAGGTTCTCATCAGCGGTTACGTACCTATCATGCCTGTTCGAACATCCCGTCGTTTGCGCCTTCACGGAAATCATGCGAATCAATCTGCGGGTCCCTCGATAATGAGACTCTTGAAAAATCCCATTTTTTTCGTCAAATTATGGATAGTATTGGCAATCTCGGTCGAAATATTCTTGTGCCCGGACCTCTGACTCTTCTCTCATTCCTTCTCCTCATTCTCGTTGGCTTCGCCGGAGCCTTTGGTTTTGCGCTGAAACGCCGATACGGATTTCCTAGAAAATTGTGCAATAGATAATTAAAATGATTTTTCTCCAGCACCATATTCAACTGCTTTATTTTCGTTATATTTTTCCGAATCTTTGCAGCTGATATTGAAAGTCGTCACCACAAAGCATCCAAACTTCCGGCCAAGTTTATGCGGTAATTATACGATTGAATATTACTTGTCCATCTTATCCAAAAAAGTAATATTTTTTGTTGAATATTAAAATATTCTGCATCAGAGCATTAAATATTAACAAACCGAACGAGAAGTTTCGAGCTCCCGAGATCCGCACCTATTCCTCTTCTAAACATGCCGTGAATAGTTTTGCATTACCAATTGATCTCGAGTCCGTATGTACCAACTTGAAACTGTCCAACTTCACGTTGATTGAGCTGCTGGAACATTTTTGGCAACTCGGAAGAAACTCCGAAGGTTCCTGCTTCCGAGAATTATTGTTGAGCGATAACAATCGGTTATTCGTTCCCAGATGTGAGCGAATCACTAGTGATTCGAAGAATGATACTGACAAGAACTTAACAAAAAGTCAAAAGAGTCTTTGTAATATAGGAAAAAAACCGGAAACGAATATTAATTCTAATGACTTGCTACGCGATAGTTCGTCGGGGTCCGTAAGTCCGGACAATTCGATGAGATCTGTAAACTCACAAGAACAAAACTGGCCTTGTCATAAATCGAGGATCCTTTATGACGATGCTCGAAATATCATTAGTAATTTAAATCTTCAAATGTAATTTTGGTTTTCGTAAGAAACAGTCGATCCGGTTCGGATATTCAATCATTGCGGTTCTATATTTTTCTTATGATCGACATGAGATGAGACTTTACAGTGCAACAGTTTTCTATCTTGTTTACTAAATGCATCGCTATTATCATTATCATCGATGATTGAGACGAGTACGATCATGGATGTTGAATTCGATTGCAAACTTTGTTACACTTATATTTACAACCATAAATATTATTCTATCCAAAAATCACAATGTGAATGGATCTGTGTACGAAACTTGTGAAAAATGTAGATCTTTAATTACTTCCAAGAAATTCTTGAGAATAATTTGGAAAACAGTGGAATGATTTCTTTCGAAATTGAGGGGATCCGCTGGAACTATATAATCGACGAAAGAACAAATTTTTTCATGATTTGCCAACGTCATCAACGTTTAAACAGTTTACCAATTATTCTATTTTACTATTAATAAAAAAAATTATTGTTGGCAAGAATTGATTGGAATCACCAAGTTGTGAAATTCCGATCGAATGGAATAGATGGTTGTGAGTTTCTACGTCATCGTACCGAAAAACCAAAGAAAACCAAACGGAATGATCAACTATTGGAGCACAAACAATAACGAGCGCACGGGACTTATTCGCTGATGAAAAATCGTCTATTTACATGTGATTTTTTAATGTTTTTATCACTCAGTCTCATCAGTTTTAATCGTTCGTCGATTGTTATTTTCATTAAGAAACATTCTATAATAAATTAGCCACGAGTAAGAGAGCCCTAGTGCGCAATAAAGGGAAGTGAGCGCCAGTGGTAAAAACGGCAGTTTATCACCGAAGACCCACTTGTGCAGCACAGCCTCGTAAATCGTAACGAAAGGCAAACTTCCGACGTAAATCCATTCAACAATTGACAACAGTGATTTTTTGTAGTGGAGCGTCAAAGCCAAACCAGCGGTAGACATGTACGTCACGTTGAGTACGATTTTCAATGGAGTCAAGTTGCTCGGATATAACAAAGGCGACAATGCGGTGTGGCCAGCTGCACTCAATATTAAGAAAACTCTCGCATCGTCCGAGTCTGTAGCCGCGAGAACACTGTAATGTTAATCATACATACGATCTTCATTGTTTCGTTCATGAATAAGAAAATTTTGTCGTGAAAACGTCAACCAAATAATTCACTTGTCCAAATAGCCAACCGTTATAACTTACCACAGTGGAATAATCGCTGTGAGGATGGCTTTCTCATGAACGTGCCAACCAAACATGAAAGAACATAAACCGCAAATAACCACGCATCGAATAAAGTCTCGAGGTTTAAGATTGGAAAAATCCTTTTTGAACAGAGTCCATAGAGCAGGCTGGAAAACCCAAACAACCATTAATTCGTTTCGAGTCATTTTCATTAACATAGATCAGCGATTAGTCTATTCACTTCCATCAGCTGCTGTGGTGTCTAGCGAGATTTCAGTGCACTATTATTAACGACGTATGAAAAGATTTGCTGACACTTTGAAGTGTTTTCCGATGGAAATAAATCGATTTAATTATAAGACTTGTTAAAATGTTACCATCATTGATAAGAACGTTAATAGGAATGTGACTAGCGGAGTTGGTGTTGGTAAAATAGCGAAAGATTCTTCCTGAACGAGGCCACCTGTCATTGAACCAATTTTATGGATGGACAGCCAACCCAGTCGTTTCCATATTATTGATAATATTTTGTCAGCGCCTATATACAATGCCCATGTATTTGCTGCCCAGTATGCATGGACCAGACCCCTTTTAAAGGGGAAGAGACGTGAAATAACCTGCAAGCAAATTTCCATTTTTATTGAAATTGGAAAATTGAATTTCATCATTGAATACAAAATTGGTGCCCCAAGAATTAAAAAATTCATTACGATTGCTTTCTACTTTAAAGAAACGATGAGGACAATTGTACTCACCTGAGGTAATTGAGACACAAAGGGTCCAAAGGAGATCGCTAGGACGCATAAGACGGTTGATCCAAGTGCGACAAAACGTTTAAGAAAAGGATTGTCACTCAGGCAATACCATTTTAACAGCCAAACGACGTAAGCTGGTACAACGTACAAATAAATATGTTTCAGGTTCAGCAAGACTGCAAAGAAGACTGCACCCATTAAGATTCGACCCTGTAACAGTTTTAAATGATAAAAGATCTGCCTTTATTTTTTAACCCTGTCTAAAATATTTTCCCATAAAATCTTTTTTTTTTCTTAATGTCGTTAGAGCTCTGGTTACAGGAAATGAACAATTATTCATAATGACCTATAGGACAATCTCTGCATCGACTTTAATGAAGAATATTTGGAAATTTTTTCGGGATTTGAAATGTAAAAATAAATTGGTGGGCACACTATAAATTAATATATTAATATTATTAATTATTCTCAGTCATTTCTTGAATGATTAATTATTATTTTTTCAATATTTTAAGTATTTATTTACATGTCCATTGTGTCGCGAATACTGGTAACCAATGTCACTAGCAATGAAAGTGAAAAAATTAATAATGAGCGAAACAGGTTTATCCCGACGATTATGTCATCGAATTATTTTTCTCTCGTGGAATGTTTACTCCGATGGTAGCTCGACGTGCACCCATGTGTATATATTATTTGGAAATCGTTCTTTTCTGAACCTGTGTGAAAGCTACTTTACGTACGACTTGACTCTTCGTTTCATGGTCTCTTATACATATTTTACTTTCACTGGGATATCTTCTCAGTATACGTTAGAACTCGCAACCGTTAACAAGCGACGAATTTACCAATTGCAGTAACCAGGATGTTCAATCCTGTGCTTGTGAGTATCGTGTTTATTTATTTATAATAATAATTGAGATAATTAAATATTTTCATTCGATCTAATTTTAATTAGGGAAATTTAGTCGAAAAATGGATCGTAAAGTGCTAATGAGAAGGAATTCGAAAAAAAAATTAAGCATTTTATGGAAACAGTGATTCGGTTCATCAGAATCCGATGTTGTTCAGCTCAATGAGTCATCTTCTGTTTTTCAACTTTGATATTTATTTCTATGATTGAGTTGAAATTATTTTTCGTTTCGAAATCAGATTTTTCTCGTTTTTGCGAGTCCCTGCCTCGGCGATGTTTCACACATTTTGCCGGAATATCAAGACCGAACAACCTCGACACCGCCACCACCACCAAGGCCGTATAATTTCCAATACAGCGCAGGACGCTTCCCGGGACACGTCGATCGGATTCAACAAGAATCTGGCGACGGTTCCGGTGTTGTTCATGGTAAAATCTAAACGCAACTTTTCGTTGTGTTCTCTAATCTCTTGGAAAAAATGATATTCTCAGAATGCAGAATTCCTTTCCAGTAGTTTTTCTTTTTTTTCAACCAATTACGTTTCACCCCAGTTTTCCTAGTTTTTCAAGAAACGTGGATAAACTTTCGTAAATTCACGAAACTGGCATTTAGTTTCTGCAAGCATTTTTAGGTGAAAAATTCATTTTTCGGGGCTACGGGAACTTCCGGAAGTGAAGGAAAACTGAAACGTAAACATAAACTCACGTGCAAACGTATTTTTGTATCAGGAAACATAGAAAAAATTTTCATAAATCCAAATTTGGCATATTCACGTAATTTTAAGCGGGGAAAAAAAACTAATCAGAGAGGCATTTTTTTTGAATCACTGAAGGATCTTATTCTTTCGTGGACCCGAAGCAAAAAGTTCGTACAGTCGAATACACGGCTGACAAGGGTGGCTTCCACCCAAAACTGATAAATTACGAGGACACGCAAGCCCAACCGATTGATTCCGAAGCAGTTCAATTGGCAAAGGAAAAGCATTATCGACTTTATCACCAATTGGCTGAAGCCAATTCCCATGGAGCATCTTCTTCGTATGTTCCAAGAGTAAGTATAAAAATGATTCATTATTTTTTTCCTGGTTTGCCGTTCTTTTTAAGAAATTCTTTGCATCCGAAAATTTACATTGCGAAAATGATTACAATGCATCAAGGCATGCATTTTCATTCGCCGCCCAACATTGTAATGAGATGCGATGAAAAATGTGTGGAAAGTTGGCGAGGTCAGATATTTCAGCTCATAAATTGGGTTCGTGGAGGAAAACTCCGTTTACGTTTAATTACGTCTCTGAATATGCAAGAATTTCTATTGTTCGCCAACGCTCGAAGAACTACGAGTGAATCGTCCGATTTTTTTTGTTTCAGGATACGGTCAGTGTTGCAAGAGCAAAGGATAAACATTTTTCACTGTTCAATAAGATTGCCGAAGAGCACGCGGCAATAGCGGCCCAAAGGGAAGCTGAACGGTTGGCATTTGAAGCCACATCAGTTCCCAATGACGTTGATGAATACCATCTTGCGTACAATCCCAAACAACTAAGGCACTAGATGCATTCGACGCTTCTAAGTCCCACAATTTTGGTTTTTCCACCCACGCGACCATTTCGTCCGAATTGTTTCTATTGGTTTCGGAAAGTAGCAAACGTGAATACAACCTTTACGCGTCTCCATTGATTATTCCGTTTTAAATAGTGTCTATTATGAAATTTTCATGACTAGCGCTCCCCCGCTACAGTAATAACGATATTCCACCTTACTCGATTGAGATTTCATCCTTAATCGATAAAAAATATTCAAAAATTGTACCTTTGCCTCACAATACAATTTAATAAACGATCCAAATAAGATTGAGTAACTCCGTTAATGCCCCTCCTACTTTCTATATCAAATAGCAAAGAAATCAATTGTTGAAAAATTGACTTACTCTGGAAGGACTCTCGGTCACTCGGGCTATGGAAACCAAGAGTAAACCGAGCAAAAATCCATTGTATTGAAAGTGGACATGATCCACAATGAGCAATCCAACATTGCACAAAGTTAGGAATGTATAAATGATGAAGCTGTCGCTTGATTTGCAATGTCCTTTGCCTAATCTGCAATGGAAACAAGTTGTTACAATTGAGTACGTTTTTATGTCAATGCGCGAAATAGGGAATATCGAAAAATGAAAGAAAAGCTGAAAATTTTTCAACATGGTGACGAATTTCAATTTTTAAAACACATCGGCGTCGCTGAATGTCAAACTGAGTAATATTTTTCCTTTTTCATATAAATTCCGACGGATCACTGTGCAACGAGTTTGTTTGTTGAGTTGAAAAACTGTTGAAAGCTTACTCCTGGACGCCATAGGCCAGTACAAAATCGGACAGGATAACGGTAGCACGTTGAAAAAAAACAGTCTTGTTTGAGGCGTAATTCAAGTTGTCAACACGCAGCATGCCGGGATCAGCGAATACGGCAAATCGGCCCAGGAAATATTCAAACCAGGCAAAGAGCGGAGGGTAGTCGAGGGTCCATTGAGATTTTGCATTGACGTACCATTCTCTAATGGGTAGACTGTGCGTTATAGCTAGCCAATTTCGATGCACCTCGAAATCGGTGGAATGACTAAAAAGTATCGATCTTTTTAAGAATATATTGAATGCAGATGTTTGTACGTGAAAAACGTGGGAGAAAAGTAAACGTACTATGTTGGAATAAGAAGACATTTGACACAAGTTATTAAAACGAATGTCTTCAAAATTACTGCACACTCTGAGCTTTTTTCAACGTAATCACACTGCTCTAATTTTTCCGTACATTCTTTTTTCGCTGATGAAGATTTCATTAACTTTTTCGGCATGTTTTCAATTCTCCATTCATCGCTTTTCGCACCGGTGGTATTTGTTGACTTTTTTTATTTGAGGTTATGATAACTAACAGCCACGAGCATGGCCGAGTTCGGCCGAATGCGGCAGGCGGTAAAAATGATCAATAGAATGAAAATCGTGTGGAAGGAAAAGTTCACAGGCTACATTTTACAGAAAGATGAATTATTTTCCGATGTACCTTATCGGTGAAATCCTTTGCCCATTTGTTGGAGTTGCAACTATGTAACTGCGAATATGGAGATTTTCCCTGCGATGAATATGCAATCATGACCATATTCACCAATATTCACCAAAGTAGACGTGTCTGAAAAATCGTACGAACAGTTTCGCAGGAATGTTGTAAAAAATCAAGAAAAAACCATATTTTATTAGATTATAGGACTTTATTGACGGTACAGTTGTTACAATGAAAATGTATTAGAGCGCAATGGGAACTGAATGTGACTACTAAAAATGTACGAATCGAAGAGTTTTTAAAGCAAAATTCGATTGTGACAGCTGATAATTGGTATCGTCCAACTAATACACATGGGACTGCATTCAGGCAAGACGACTGCGTGAAAATTTGATAAGTTGTATAGAGCATCGAACATAGGAATGCTAAGATGCGTGTGACGTAATGACGAAGAGGAATGAATGATACAATCCCAGCGAGCAATTTAATCGTGTAACGCATAAATCATATATTTATATATAATACACATATATATATATATATATAAATATGTATGCAAGGGTGCTATATTATCACAAATGGCCAAAAAACATTGAACTTCCGACGTAAAGAGTTTTGGCAAAGTTTCCAACGGAAAGCTTCGACAAAATAATGAATGTTCAACGCAAAATAGAATTTGGATCATTTCGCTTCAGGAGATCTATCAGTCGTGTCTCTCACTTGCACTTAAACAGCTGATAGAATTCCTTGAGAGGATCCATCAGTTATGCGATTGGCAATCATGTGACTGCACGTTTTACTTGGAGAGGCTTGATATATCAAGAAAAATATAAATTACACATGATTCTTCTACGGACATAGAAGAAAATGTGACTTTTATGCTGCTCTTAAGAATAATAATTTCCGAGAAAAAAGTGTGACAGCACTAATTCGTTATCTTTCTCGTGCTCGAGCAACTGATAGATCACCTTAATGATCGTTCCAGCGTGCTTTATTTCGTGCTCGATTCTCTATATTTATGTTTTTATCTTTGTTTCTGCGTCGCTCGGTCAACATTATACGGCGATATATACGATATGCTACATTCTAACAATTATACGAATTAAAACTATTTTTCGCTTCTCAGGAAAACAGTATTCGTAGAACCTAATTTATCACTTTCCGTGTGAACAATAAATTAAGGGGAGGAAAATTACATGATAAAAGAGAAGAAAATTAATACATTATGGGTCATCGTGGTAAAATGCACATATTGTAACAATCATAAGGGTATGAATAATAATTGTTAGTTGTGAAAGTAATTATTCATTTGTAAAAACGGCTTGTATGAAAAGGAAAAGTTTTAGCTCGAAAATTGCATATTTATACACATGTTATCTATAAATGTATATAAATTTATATAAATATATATAAATATATATACTTATATGACATTAATGAGGTTTGTACGATATTCGAGATCGCATCTTGTGGCCGCATTCTTAATAGGCGCTTTTTCTCATATTTTCTTTTATTTCTTCGTTTAGTCAAGTTTAGAAAAGCTAATCAGTATCCTCTTCGTTATATTCGATAACGTGAAAATTCGGCACGTATTTGGACCAGACGTTAACTATGATTAACCTGAATGACAGAGGCATAATTTTCCATGATTATTAATTATGATTCAATGAGAAAATCATTATTCGGATGGCCTCCTTGAAATGGCGCGATTGTGCAAAGAATAAGAACTCTGTGTAAAAACCATGAAAAAGTATCTTTCTCGTGATCAGCGTTGAAAAAATGTATAAAAATAAAAAAAGAATGGTCGGTCGACGGAAAAAGAATCCGTAGCAAAGGATAAACTAAAAGATTTATCTTGTACGACCAAAATCTTGTATCCTATGAAATACTTAATTTGGCAGTATCAGTCTGTTTGAGAAAAAAGAAAAGTAGAAAACACAGTTTTTTCCGAGCGTCCACTTGTCTCTTTTGAGATGGAAAAGAAATACTAAGTAGCGGAGCATCTCGTCGTCAGTATCCTCAGATTTCTTCCTCTTTCGAAAGAAACATCGGTACACTCAGCTTGTCTTATCAATTACAAGATCTAGAAGTAATATCCAAATAAAGTGAGTAAAAAAGAAACAAAGAAAAAAAACGAATTTGTGAGGTACAGAAAGAAATAAGAATGTGATCGATGGGAATAGCGTCGTACAAATAGCTACGTTCGAAAACAATATTAAACTTTTTTTCGCGAACGGGAATATTCATCCACTCTTCACTACGATATAACGTAGATCCTTTCCATAAACATTATTTATTTAGCTCTCGTTATATTTCCTCGTCATTTTCGTTTCAATTTTCTTCATTCCCCAGCTTTGCCCTGCTCGTGCTCTTAGAACCGCGTCGTAACGCGAGACAACCCGTAATCTTGCAGTATTTGAATAACTCTGTTTGTAAAACATCATCGATTAGGGACCGAAATTTCTCGTAAAATCGCTTTCTTCGGAATAAATAAAAATTTGGCCGGTTTTCATATTTTTTTTGCCGGGATTACGGTCCCTCTGCGCGGTCCGAACGAATATATATGTGTATAGAAGTCTGCCTATAAAGTGATATATATATAATATGAACTGTCTCGATATTGGATTCTTTCGATTTTTTTTCTTTCATTTTTCTACGGCATTTTCGTATATTCCTCTCGTTTGTTCCCAACCTTCCGACTCCGTGGCTTGTTGGCCACATAACCTTTTTATATCTTTTTCATCCCGACTTTAATCTCGTTCCGAAAAATTGCCCTTTTTCTTATTCTGCGCTCGTTTTCTCTTCCTCTCGTCTCTCTACACTTGGGGTGTACAACTTAATAGCCCGTATCCGCACAGCTTCCTCTCTTTTCTTGTCTCCCTCATTATTATCATCACAATCGGAAACCTCTTTCTCATATTCGCAATATATATTACATTTTACTCCACATTTATACACATACACAGAAGAGTTCCCGCGGTTATCACGAGATGTGCGAACTGTTGTTTTCGCGCTAAAATAAAAAGAAAGGGAAGAAAACAAAGACGTCGAGAAAGGTTCGCGGTTGTGATGCTTGTCCGACGATTTGGCGATTCTCGAGCAAACAATTGTGTGTTTAATGAAAACATAGTGGCTCAAGCGAATCATCGTTCGTGCCAGAAATCTTCAATATCATTTACTCTTTATATGAATTTGTTGTTGCAATGAAATATTTAAAGGACTTAATCGTATCTCGCGTATTTAGGCACGATGTTCTTTTTCATCCAAAAATCACAGTTCGGATGTTCTACTTCAGGAATTATGTCCTGGCCAACGGATATTATTCTGTGACCAGGCTTGATCGCGGCCTCAACGATTTTACCGTGCCATACAAAGTGGTAAAAAAGTTGCTGTATCGCCGAAACATGCCTCTTCTCTTCGGGTGTCTTTGCCATGTAAGAACTAAGTATCGCTGCCACGTCGCTGTCAACGTCAGCCAACTCGCCTCTCGATTGCGTTATGTAGAACGGTGTTGTCTCCGTGAAGTTCAACAATGGACAAATCACTCGGATGTCCGAAATCATTGAAGCCAAACCTTTCAGAGTCGAATTGTAACGCCTATCGAGAAAAAATACACACGCGATAATGAAAAGCTGAATGAGTCAATTCCACCATTGAATGCAAAAAAAAAAAAATGATTTTTCAGTCACGAACGAATGAATGCGTGCAAATATTTTTTTCCCGATTTTGTTGAATATTTTGTAGATGAAAAAACTGACTAAAGAACGGGTAATTTTTTTTCTTTCAGGATCGAAGCGACTTTGTAGAGTGGAGCAGTAACTTTGATCAGAAACGCCGATTCTAATGAACCAAAAAGCAAAATGCTTTCGTATCTGATGCAACGCTACGTATTAAAAGAGTAAATTTATTGTTCATGAGATGTTGAAAAAAGCTGAATATAAGTGGAAGAAAAGGGTCTCGAAGTTGAAAAATCGGACTGAGAAAGATGAAGGGAAAATATATTATGGAGACGTACCTTAAAGCTTCATCGGCAACGCCATTGGTACCGAGCAGAGATTCCTTAACGATTTTTTCGATGTGAGAGCTTTCGACAGTGACATTGGGTCCCTTGAACCTCGCAGGTGTGCCGACTTGGGCGGTGGTACCCATAATGACCATAGCAGTGCGATTCCGGATCCAACTGTGACGAATGTCCTCCTGAATGATAGCGCCATCGATGACGAGCCACTCGTGTTTGCGGTCGGCCGGAGTAGCTTCGCGAGGTTCGGGTAGATTGAAATCAGGCGCGTACCAATGAGGTGGAACGGCGTCCATGATTTCTTCGGCACTTTTGCTTCGGAGACAAGAGACATCCTGGCATTTGACGGAGAGCAAAAAGGGTTCAGCGAGTTTTTCGGCATGATGCAATTCTTTGGTCGGGAGAACAGCGCTGCCGCTTGAAATCCAAGCGCGTTTGAAAAGCGGTTTAGCTTGCCGAGAACCAAGGAGAGTCGTAACGAGAGTACCACCGGCGCGGTGTCCCCAGAGAGTAACGGAATTTTTATCGCCACCGAAATGTTGAATATTTAATTGAACCCATTTGAGAACAGCGATAATATCGGAAATGCCATAATTTCCGGAAGTCGGAAGGTGAGCAGCACGAGAAAGTGGCTCGGCAGCCAAAAATCCAAATACGCCAAGGCGGAAGTTAGGTCTGACGAATACCATGTCACGAACGTGTGCGAGTTTGGCAGACGGTTGCATAACTCCTGGAGAACCACCGCTCAACGTTTCAGCACTTATCATGACAACCACCGGCAACGGTGTGTCGTATCTCACTTCCGGTGTATACACATCCAAATACAGACAATTCTCATCGCCCTCGATCCTTCCCGAGGTATCTCGTTGCCAGCACGTAGCCGAGGAATTGTGTGCCAAATACGTTCCGTTCCAGCAGTGTTCTATACGATGGATCGGTTGCGCTGCGCTCCACCGGAAATTGTTTATCGGGGGAACTGCATACGGTATTCCACGGAATGCGAAACCGCCGTCCTCCAAAACACCCTGCACTGGCCCACACGATGTTGCCGCTTCTACCCATTTCCCATCCTTCAATGGTTGCGACGTCAACGGACGGGGGCCCGCACAAGCCACGCAGATTATTATTATCAGAACGATGAGAAAGCATATCGCCGTAACTGTGAAAAATGAAAGCAACAAATTTCCATCAGTCTTCGATTAGCGGGCTCGTCCAATAAATGATTATGCGAAATCTTTTCTCAATTCATTGGGCAATGAACGTTTATATGATTTTACAAAAGCCGAGAGTTTACTGAAACCTTCAAAAAAATTGCTGAGCTTTCGCCCTTTGAATTTAAAAAAAAAATGGCAACTTACGAGTGACGAAGATATTTCGTCGAGCGGCTGAGATGAACGAGACCAACGGATGTGGTTTAGGCGGAACCGCACCATCGTTCGCGTCTCCATCCAGACGAACCGTCTCCATACCGTCTTCGCCAACGGCGGCGGCAGCTTTCTCACCGGTTCCGTCGTCGAGGGTTTCGGAACTAGCGAGTCCCGCTGCTCCGGTTGCCCCGAGTTCCGGGTCACCTTCCTTAAAATAAAAAGACACGAAAATAATAACAACGATAAGCGTCAATCATAACAACTTGCATTCACTGCATCAACATTTCTTAAATGATATCAGGGGACATAATCTGCTGACCTCGGAGACCAAACCGTGACCGACAAAGCTGCTGATGTAAATTCCTTTTTTTCCCATCGCTCTTAAGCCTTGCTTATCATTTTTCAAGTTCACCTTTCGCAGGAATTACCGCACAAAACACTATTCGAAAAAAATTCACGAACAATATTCCTTTATAATGATTTCCTTGGATTTAATTTCACTGGATAGTTCCACTTCCGAACTGATTGATTGAGGGAACTTTTATAATTTAATCGGATACGCATATGGAGTAATAATTGGCGAAGTTAATAAATAAATAAATTAATTGCAATATTTTTATTAAATCATATTGTTCAAGGAGAACTGGCTTAGCAAATGAGCATTTTTTTCAAATAGCGAAGCAAAGGTGAGTATTCGCCACGAGGTTCTTGATTAGAGAAGCAAAAGGGAACTGGCAAGATGTGAGCCTGGGAGAATTTCGAGTGAGGTTGTTAGTCGGGTTGTAAGTGACACCTCTTGTGGGCACAGACGCCTGTCTCTTTTTGCACATCTCTCGGTCTTTCTCGTATAAAGAGAAGCGCTATACTTCTTGAGGAAAGAAAAATCGCACCCATATAGACGAGATTGTGTGAGTGACACGTGTTACACCTGTGCCTGAAGGTGGAGTGAGGAGAGGGTGCGAGAACGGAACATGCTCGTAGCTCCATTGAGACCACAGGGGGGCATAAAGAAGGAAGAAGAGAAGTTCTCGAGGCTATGAACCCGGGGAAATAACAAAAGAGCCTAGACAGAAGCGTTAAAAATAAGGACGTGGAAGTTTGCAGAATCCGAAGACTTTCTGTCTTTGTATTGTGAAAAATGGATGTTGACGGTTCCAACAATGAATAATAAATTTTCATGGGTTTGGTACCGAGTAAACACAAAGGCCGTAAATTGTCAAGTTTTTCGTTTTGTGCCCTAAATACATTTCCAAAATGACGATCAATTTAATTTCAGTTCGATATTTTTTTTTTTTTTTACTAAACACTAAAATTAAAAAAAAAATCGATGCATCGATAAATTGAATTTCAAAGACGATGAAAAATCAGGTGATTACGTTGCCGAAAAATGCAGTACGTATACGTGTCTCCATGATGCGCACGAAAAAGTGAAGCTTGAGGGAATGAAAAAGAGCGAACGAAAAAAACATCCGGAAGCGAATATGCGAGGAAGAGGGAAAGAACGAGAATTCAAGTGGTGAGAACACAAAACGATAGCTTTCGATCGAAACTGGAGGGAAAGGGAACGTAGACGGAAGTAACGAAGACTTGTTACGTGACGAAATATAGGATGGTCGTTTTGCACGTACATGGCTTCGCGGTGTGACTATCTGAGGAGGGGATTTTAGCCGCGGGGTAAAGGGTTCGGTTACGTAAGCTCGTTTTCCCACCTTTTTTTCCTTCCCACTTCACGACAAAATTCAAGCGATCAGGCTAGACGATTCAGCGGTAAATTCCAATAATCCACAATCAACGAATGGGCAAAACCAAATTACCCATATTGGTAACAGCGCAAATTAGAGAAAATGAAAAACTCCATTAAATCCAAGCGGAATAATTGAATGGACGTCCAAAGATTGGGAGGTGTGATTGGACGACGAGAGAACAGAACTCAGTCAGTTATCGCCAGCACTTGAATCTTTTTTAAAAGTTTTTTTACGGTCAAGTTCCCCGGAAATTTGAGATGGCGATAAAAATTATAGGAACCAGAAATCGTCGCGAGCCTCAGAGCCAAAAAAAAAAAGAACATTTCTTTCACAAAAAATCGTGCTCGATAAGCTGAGAGGAAATAGAAGCGTGTGAGCCGAAAAAAAATGATGGGTTATTAATTTTCTATGTGGATTTTCCGTTGGCGAACACTACAAAAAGGAAAGAACTGACAACGACGTATTGCTTCTCGGAAATTGAGTGCTCGTTGAAAAGATTAGTCTACCCGGGAAATGTGGATTCTGTTACATAAGCGAGAGAGCAAGGTGGGAGCGAAGTATTAGGGAGGGACAAGAAGATTCATGGACCATTTTGACCCTCGGGGTCCAGAATCCAATTTCAAAGATATGGTCTGTACTTAATACACAGTCCCAACACGTAACGATTTTTTCTTTCACGATTGTACGAGCAAATTTGTTCCAAAAATGAGATAAAACCATGACGGACCGATTTAACATTTTCCTCCGCGTACGTAATTTTATCATAATTTATTATCATTGTAAAAATAATTTGCGAAATGGTATTTAATATTATAATTATTTAATATAATAAAAAAATGGTTGCAGCAATTTTTTGCTTACCTTCTTTTTCCTTGGAAAAACGGAGACGAGTGGTAGCCTGATAGCGTTCAAGATTCCCTTACGGCCACCCTCCTTCTCGTTGCCATCTTTAGCCGGGGTCGTCGGTTTCTCAGCACTGGCATTATTTTGATCTCCTTCTTTACCACCAGCTCCTGTTTCCGTTGCACCAGCTTCTGCTGCTTTAGCATCTTCGTCCTGAGGAACACAAGGAAAAACTATGTAATTGTCATTCAGAGTGCGAATCACGGAATCTGTGAAATTGCTTCGTTTTTCGAATTAGATTTAGCAAATCGATTTACGGGGAAACGGACAAAGAAGATTAAAAATTCATGAGGAATAATGGAGAGAATTTAGCGGGAAATAGGAGCAGTCGAACACATGGACGTTATTTCGTAGGCAATTATTTCCCTAAACGCGTGAATTTGGAAATTGAGTGGAAACTCAAACAATGAAATCGACCCTCTATTTGTAGAAACTGCTGCCAGATGGTTCCCGAGTATCTTATATGTGTATATTCATACGTATGAAGTATTCACAACGAAAAGTCGAGTTGTTTTTGACGGGCAAGAACGCGAGAGCTTTCTTCATTATTTTTAGAAACATGCAAATCTCGATCCAGTGAATCGTCGTCTGGCTATTTAAATTTTTACTTTGCACTTCCTTTCTTCGCATTCCTCAAAATTCCTCATGAATCTGATATTCATATGACTTGCTCATTGTGACTGGATTTATATATATATATATATAATATAATATATATTTTTATTTGCGAATCGAACGAAAACTTCGAAAATATTTTTGCTTTAATTAAATATTCTAATAATTCGTTGATTCATTTAAAAAAATCACCAACCTATGTGGTTAATGATATTCGGCATGGAAATACGATTTCCTTATTCGACATCAAGCCACAACCTCGCCCCATGACGGGTGAATAAAATTTTTAATGAAAATCTTCGCTAATAAAGTTTTTTACGTTTTTAATTAAATAAATGTTAAAAGTCTTGATGACTTTGAGGCGTGACGCTTTAAACTTTATTCACTGGCTTCTCCCTGGCCGCCCTCCTGTTCAAAGATAGTGTTCTGATTCATGGGTGCTTATGAAGTTACCAGAGCGTTCATATCATGATTAAATCCACGGGCGTTAATCATCCCACAATGAAGATCGTAAAGGCGCACACGGACATGAGGATGTACGAGTGCGTACGTACTTACTCGGGTCGTGCCCTCGACTTGTATCTTGTCTCGAGAGGGTCGGGACCATGGCCCGTGCCTTATTCTATATTTAGATTTAAATCTTTCCCTCCATACCCTTCGTGTTTGAATTTCCTAACGGTTTCAAAAATTCAATTCTCAAGAATTCAATTCGTCCGAGTTCATTATGAAAAAATATTCAGCACAAAATTCGATAAAATTTAGTGGAAAATTAATGCTTCACAAAACAAAGTACGAGAGTTGAAAATTTTATTGTTTAAATAAACCATTGGTAGAATTTAAAAAAAAACAGGTGCAACTTCCGTCTGGAGATCGTTCGAAAAGTGTCGTTCAATTTCAACGAGGGAAGCTCTAACGTGGTATTGCGTTCGTTTTTTTTCTCTGCCTGTATTTGGCTCTCGAGTGGGTGGGTGAGTGAACGACCAAACTAGAATTTATATATATATGCAATGAGCTCATACATTAAAGTGCAATGAAACGATCGTAAAGTCGCTGCACCGAGATGGATCGATTTATTTCATTTGAATAAAACTCATCCCTATAAAAGTTATTTTGGAATCAATTGATTTCGCAAGCAAAAGAGTCTCTCAAAATGCATCAACGTGAGACGAAGAATTTCCTCTTCAAATCCAATGGAATAAATAAACGCGTTGCTGGCAAAATAAAGAAGAGAAAATAATTCATTGTAAGAATTTGTAACTCCTGCTTATTTAAAAGCCTGCGTACAATTACAAGATCGACATTTGTTCTTTCAAAAATACTTCGACCCCACACAGTCTCTGCAAAATTACTTATTCATGGACAATGTATCGTACAAAAATATACCAGTCGAGGAAAAATAATCCAAGTCATGTGGAAACGATTTATCACAACGAAAGCAATCAGTCGAAAGGAAACATTTTTTTTTCTTTTGTAAGGGAATCATATCCTCTGTCTCAAAATCGTAGGAGATCGATTAATCATTTGTATAACTTGGAAAACTCAAACCTCTCTCGACTGAAATTTCCACAACGAATATTTTGTTTCATCAATTTCAAATATTAACGAGTCATTGCCACCAAGTTATTACAATAAATTGAAAAACGGCATATTTTTCTATCATTCATTATTTTGTCTCCTCAGAGTGTGCAATGAACTGTGAAAATCATTTGAGTAGAAGCTTTTTTATGGTTTAATTCCGTGAAAGTTTATTCTCTCGTCAAGTTGCTAAAGGATGAAAATTTTTTATTCAAGCTCGCAGACGACACCGTTTTTTTTTTAGTTTTCTTACGATGTTTTCACGACAAATATTTCTCAGTTTATCGAACCGTGTCTTTGGGGAGGACCGAGGGCGCTCGAGGAGACCGGAAACGAACGTGTTCCGGAATTTTTTAAAAAACATTCCAACCGGAAATGATGAGAACATCCCACAAGCACGTATGGCAACGCGGTACATATATTTTAATGCAAAGACACGTTTACGTAGTAAAAAAAAAAAAAAACTAGAAAAAGGGCGTAATTGACAGGAATAGGCTCATAAACCGAGGCGAGTAAAGTTCTTTTCATACTTAGGAGTTGATTAACGATAAATACATGATGCTGAGGAAGCCGAACAAATAATTGTGCCGCGTCACAGTTCTGTAATTTTAGTAACCGAATGATCAAAAGCAGACGAGCCCCTTTTTCCTTTTCTTTCTCTCTTCTCACTACCTCACTTTTTCTCTGCTAATGTGGCGATACTTTACTGACCCTTCTCGCGGAGAGGCCCCTCCTGATAATCGCAGGTGACGTTGAATTAAACTCGAGCACGTCGCTTCCGGTTACGAGTTTGGGTTCCCCCTGATCGGTCACCGAGCATTCCCTTTTCTTTCTCTACCATTCCCATTTCCGATTAAATTCACACGGTTTATTGCTTGTGGATGCGATGATAAATCGATGTACAGAATGAGCGCTCTGCTACCGTGCAAATTGTACACGAAGGTGTTAATTTTTTAATTCATTTCCGAGTGTACTTTTCTCCATTTTTTATTTCAGCCTACCGTCTAGGACGAAATTTCGGATTCTTTTATTTTTTGATGTTTCATTTTTAATTTAACCTCAACTTTCTACTGCTCTCGATCAACACTTGTTGAATTGACAAAATAAATGTATCATCAAATAATTGAATGAATTGACGGTGAATTAGTATTGTCGAGGGAGAATGAATTTTTTAAAATATCGATGAAAACACGACGTGGGGAATTTGGCAAGTTTTAAGATCGAAAATGGGAGTTATTTCGAAAAGTTTCGTCGTCACGGTACATTAACTCTTGAGGAACTTGATATTGGTTTTGGTGAAAGGTGGGAGAAAGTGAGAAGAAATTTTCTACTCCTCGTTGATGAGTTTTGAGTTTTTTTCCAAAATAAAGGCGCTTAAGCATACAGAGTAGCTTAGTGCAGGTGGCCGGGCCGGAAACGAGGATGGCCGGGTAGGAAAAACGCAATTTTCTGGTCTGTCGAGTTCTCTGTACCGATCTAAAGCGTAAGAGAGAGAGAGAGTGAGGGAGAGATAACCGATTGGCAAACGATCGGATAACGAGAGTGCAAGACTCGTGCTCAGAGGGCACCATCACAACCGCAGTTGATCTTGGTCAATAACAAGATCTCGTTTCCCTCTCCCTCTCTCTCGTCTTCTCCTTCGGCTTTTCGGTTTTTATTTTCTTCTTCGATCTAATAATGACAAGACAGAATTCTTTAACGATCGGGCTCGTTGAGTTCTCCCTCGGCATCCTTTCTAACTCTTTCGTTCTTTACAGACCCAGAGGATTGAAAATGACGAGGCTCGCCTTGCTGGAAGTGTCCTACGCTGGAAAATCGGCCAAGCAAAACGATCCCAGCAGGAGTAACGTCATGAGCTATAATGGAATTCTATCTACCGTGTATAAATGTTAAACGTACAATCCTGTAGAAAGATACTAACGGACCAACCTTTTTCCAACGTTGTAGAAACATGAGTAACAAATTCTTTAGCACCTTTCGCCCTCTTGCGATTATATTCATCGTTTCAGAAAAATTCTGAAAGCCATTCATTCATATTGTGAAATTTCCAAAAAAAAAAAAAAAAAAAAAAAAAAAAAAAACCAACCTACAAAAAAGAACAAAAAAACAAAAACAAAAAAAAACAAAAAACAAACAAGATGTATCCTCCGAATAAAGGCAATAATTTTGAGACACAAATTGTCGAACTGTCTGTGCTGCAGCAATGTACATTTCACAGACCACTTGAAGAAGAAGCTTTGAGCTAAAAATGCCCCTCCTTCCTGGCATTGTTCGAAAAAGGACTCGGGACCGTGTCCCCTTGCACGCGCGAGCAGCTGAGTGCAAAAAAAAAAGAAAGAAAGATGGGAATTAGAATCCGAACGGGAGGATCACGTGCGTCCTTGTATGGAATAGTGTATATATACGTCTCTGTTGGTACAAAGCCTAGAGTAATACCGAGCAGAAGGAATTCCAACTCGTGAACGGAATTCTATTCCGTTGTGCCCGCTCTCTCGCATTTTACCCCAACACAACCTTTTGTATACGAACTAATACTCCGATTGAACTTTAGAACTTTAGACCATCCAAGAGGGTGCTTCCTCACGATTCAAAACGTCGTGGCCATTCCACATGCTTATACGACAACGAAATTTCATTATTTATCCATATTATAGTATTTTTGATTTATTGTAATCGTTGTTGATTCTATTTTGCTGCTAAAAATTAATCGTATCTCTCGAAAGTTCCATGCTAAGTATTGAGTATCATCAAAGAACAAAACTGAAAAAGTTTTCAACGTGTTTACTATATTTTCATGAGTCTGAAGTTTTATTCGATTTTTTTGTCTGAATTTGGCTCTTGCTTTTTTTTGAACCTCACGAATGTATTCGTAAAATAAAAAAGTGACAAATCTTTTTTTTCTTTCATTTTGTCGATGCAAACTTCAGACTCATTCATTTTCAGCTATTATAATTATTATTTCTCTAATTGGGTCAATTCGTGATGTTGAAATTTGTATTGTCGATTTATCATGGAATAAAATTTGAAAATTTTAGAAATCAAAATCACTGGATTTGCACAAAAATCGATTAATAGAGTTTCGAATCTCGAACGATCGTTTTGCCATATAATGCGATTAGAAAATTATTTTCGAAAATAATGTCTATTACGTTCTGGGATCTCGGTCTTTAAGGCTTTCGATCGTTAACACACTCACTGAGAATTCAAAAAATCTGGATTCTCGAAAGCTGTCAGTCGCTGATCGAAGTAAAAAGACGCTGGTCCATTTTTACGGTAATTCTGCATGAGAGTTTCTCGTCGACGATTTTAACAGTGCGACAGATTTTCGTTTGCCGAGTCTGGAGCTTTGTTTCTCATACTTCTGGGAGATCAGACTGCATGACACTCGACGCATCGAAAAAAATTTCCTGAGGGTATTTTTCTGTTTTCTTTATTTCCTCGTGTTCGTTTGAAGCTTGCGGTCGAGTGCTCGTCTAATGCATGTAAAGATGTCGAGTCATTTTCCGAAGGATCATGATGACGAGCGCCATAAGTCAGCCCTTCAAAATGCTACATGGAGATACTTATCTCCGAGATGAAATAGAGACATGTGGATACACGTACGAGCGACATAATATGCTGGCATATCAAATTTATTTATAAACTGAAATATCATTCGTCCATTAGTCTCGCTCATGGAGAGACTCGATTACGTAGATTGGAATAAACTCAATTAAACGTGGAGAGTGAAGTATAAAAAATGGCCAGATCTCATTAGTCGTACAATCGAATTCGTCCCGTTCAAACATTATTTCTGCTCCGATAATTAGCAACGCTCAATTCAAACGAATATACGAAAAAAAGAAATCATGTTGAAGTTTCGATCGTTGAAATTCAACAAAAATATAATTCCTCTTGAGCAGAGATCGTAATTATTTAGCGACATTGTGTCTCGACAATAAAACGACAATTTCGTGCGAGCCAAAAACAAAATGGACACGAAAAATTGCCATTATTTCTAAAATTCAATAAATAATTAATAGAAAAAGCATTTCCCGTTGAATCTCAACGCTGCAAACTGCAGAATCATAAAAAAAAATGAAAATTGTCATTTCTCACGAAGAAAAATCTAAAAATAGAACGAAATGGCATTTTTTTCATCGGGTCAAAATAGAAGCAGGAATTGAAAAAGTCTCTTGACAATTTTATCGTCCAACTGTCTCTCTTTTCTCCTCGAAGATCGAGACACGAATTCTTGTACTCAATGGCGTCTAGTCATCCTCTTTACCAAAGTGACCCAACAGCCTCGGGCACGACAGTCCAGGCTTCGCAAAGTACAGTCACGTCTATATCGACCCACCCTTAAGGCAGCCCAAACACACACGTATTCTCTAAAGAATAGTAGAAAGTAAAATTGCTCAATTTTAAAAAAACACACAATCTGCAGTTTTTTATCCGACGGAATCTTCACAACGTACGATTGTTACAAACTTAAAATCAATCCTATTAACGAATCGGAATTGATTAATTTTTCGTGAACAATATCGCGCAATTGTAAAACGAAAATTCAAAAATTTTCTCAACATAAATGGAAAAAAAGAAAAGTCATTGTTTCTAGTCCAAATGTGCGTTTTATAATGGAACGTGCACAATATCATTTTTTTTTTCATTTGGTGATCGACTGTGTGCACATAATTTCTCGATAATGTGTGTATCCTCGTGTAAAACCTCGAGCCATTAAAATGATGTACAGTAAAACATTTTTTTTCCTATTTTATCCCTAAGAATATAGCAGACAGTGATTTACGTTTTATATACGGGTGAGAGCATATGGCTCTTCCTTTGTGGTCGGTTGTATACGAAAAAAAGTACATGGAGGCAGGGGGCGATGAGAAAAGAGAAAAGCAAACATGGGCCATGCAGAGGTTACCGTAAATGGCTTTCCGTGGCAAACTGCACGATACATCTGAATAATTTTCGTACAACGAATCTGTGACCAATGCAATACCCATATTTGGTGTAATCTGGAACGGTGTTGAATATTCGAACGAACAGAAGGGACTGAGAGAAAAGCAAACAATGCGTTTCATCTGCACGATATTTGCGGGTGTGCCTCGATTAATTTCGATATTTCTGACCCCCTCAACTTGCCCTAAATGTGAGATATACAGGAACGACGATACCCAAGGAATTATAGTCGAATAATCGATTCATTGGCAGTCCATTTATGCTGTCGTTCGTCATTTCGTACGTTTGTTCAAACATCGACATGTGTATGCGTCAAAATTTCTACTCTTGGTCGATCTTTGTCACTCTGGACATGTGTACAATGTATATACGTCTATAATCTCGATGTATTTATGAAATATTCGTCGAAGACTATGTACGGTTGAAATTCATACCCGATCTTACGATTCACAGTGGATCATCAATGAATTCATTCCAACTCGATGCACACCAACAGATCCACTCGGTTCAATCCGATTTATCAATACAACAGATCCTGCTCCATAGAATATTCAACCTTGGAATAAGGAACTGCTGTCCCAAGCAACGTTTCCTCCTGTCTGAGTTATTTATTGACGGTATTTGCTAAGCACCGTCACTTTCGTGTAAGGCAAGAGTCTGGTCGTCAATAATTGATTAAATATTCTCAGAATCTTGGGAAAATATTGATGCACTTTAATGTTTACACTCTAACCACATGTGAAGAGCGACTCGTATCATAGAAGCTCAGGGTCTAAAGCGAACTACGAAAAGTTGAACATGGTCTATTATTCGAGGGTGTATGAACGAATAATGGAAAAAACAAATCAAACAAATGAACATTGGAATGCAACAAAAAATCCGTTTTTCCATTAATGATTTGTTTAATTTGAAAAATGATCAAAATTTTCATGGAAAAAAAAATCGTTTTATCATTTTGATTAAATATTTAATGGGATTCGTGAGATCTGGTCAATAAAAAATGGAATTTCGTTGCATTCCAACGATGCAAACTTCAACATCGTTAAAGAGAAAGAATATTGAAAAATGTTGTATCCAAAGGCTCTGAAGTAAAAAGCTCCTAAAAGAGGATATTTTTGTACTTTGAATAATTATGGAAAGCGATTTTGTATTATAGAAGCTCAGGGTCCACAGCAAACTGTACAGGAAATGGAACATGGTGTATTATTCAAAGGTTTATGAGCAAGAAATGGCATAAACAGATCAAAGGAATGAACATTTCTTTGAAGTTAAAAAGAAAGAATGTTAATAATTTTCTATCCAAAAGCTAAGAGGTAAAGAAAGCTCGAAAAAGAACGGTGCTGCTTCATCACAAGGGTTCGTGGTCTTGTGCAAAGTTTCCGCACTTCGTCGTTCGCTCCCTCGTTTCTCCTAGTCCAGTAATCGATATCACGCACTTTCAGTCCTTCATGTACACCATATTGACGTAAGCTTGCTCTCTCGCTCTCTCTCTCTCTCTCTCTCTCGTACTCCCACTCACTACGGAGTCTCCATATAACCACAGGACCCACTCACCCCTCTGCTTATAGAACTACGTGTCTTCGCACTTCATGGGACGCAATACTGTACGCGAATATACGTTCCATGTCAAGAGGGTACGAAAAATACGATCTTCCAAAATGTTTCATACGTTTTAATTTTAAAAAATATATAGAAATATTATTGAGCAGAGAGATCTTTGTCTTTTTCAAACTGTTCACTTCTTGTTTATTTTTCTCATTGGATACGTCAAAAAATTGTGAAACAGCAGAACTTGCGGGTGTATGGACGGATGTTCGTCTTTAGACTGTGCAAAATGCGATTGTTTGAAAACCAAAATTTAAGGACACTGAGGTTCGCGACGTTGAATTACATCGAAAAATATTCATTTATATTCATGATTTGTTTTGTTTTTTAAATGATCCCAAATTTTCCGAGCCATTATATTTTTCCTGGCCCAAAAACCGACCAGTTTATCGTCACAATTCAATTTGAATATGAATAACGAGCTGTGGCAAAGAAAAATACAAATTTCGTTGCATTCCAACGATGCAAACTTCAACCTCATGAAATTTAGACGATTTCTGTTCTTGCTATTTGCATTCACTGACTTGGAATCTGGTAAGCAAAAATATTCAAATACCGGGAAATTTAACGAATATGCAGCACCACCGGTAACTACAATTGATCCAATTACAGAGTCATAAATTAGTGGAACGTTGAGTCCAAACGTTCAAAACAATAAGATACGAGTACTGAATACGACTCGAGATCTGAACAGTGGTTGAAAAAATCGTGATATCTCAATAGCCTGGTCACACAAGATTTTAATGAGAATTAATAGCTGCACTGTAGAGAACTGGTCTCGTCGGTTAATAAAACTAAATGTCGGAGACGATCAGAGCCCCGATTTTCTTCTTGTCAACAAGACACTATAACTACGATCCCATCTTCTTGTTCCATTTGGTCGACGAACGATTCTCAAGGCTTACGAAAAAGAAATCTCCTTCGACGACAAATAAAAAACGATAATAATAATTAGTTAATTCAGTTATTTTTATGGTTGTGATAATAAAACCTTTGAAACGTTGGACGAATGAGAAAAACTGTGTGGCTCCGACGATCTACAAAGCTGAGGTGCCTCGACCGCTTAGCCGAACCGATCGTTGACCGACGAATTCGATGATTTCCCTTGGACAACGTGCAATCTCGACAAAATGCATGGATAATAGTGGAAAGACAGAAACTGTCGAGTTGTGGAAATTCACCAGTAAATTGATTCATAAAAAAAAACAACGATTTTAAGGGACAATTGCAGGAGAATTTCATGTTTTCATTTTTTGAAAATGCCGCCTGATTAAAATTTAATCGCAGCAATGTGAAAACGATCGGTCTGTTCGAAAGGAATCGATAGCTGCTCGAGGTTTTATTTACGGAAGGCCATTGGCCTTGCCAGTGATATTATTCTTCCGTTTGTTTCTTCTCGCTCCCATTATAATTCCTTCGCGTCCGTTCTCATTTGATCGAACTCTCGAAGGAGCAGAGCCTGAGGTGATGGTAACCGGCTTGAATGATACGACAAGCGAGTGAGGCGCCGCTCGTATTCGCACGAGAATATCTCGTGTGTGCAACCTCTCGTCTTAAATCTCGACGTGCGAGCGTCAAGTGGATATACACAGAAAATGACGAGTTGGATTTCGGAACTGAGGGCGTAAGCCCCGTTCGTATATTTTTCGAGCTAGCTCGAGGCTTGTGTCGATTTTTTCCAGAAAATCATTTCCAACAACAAATATTAAATTCATTAAAAATGATAATCGACTTGAAGAATGGAGAAATGAAAGTTCGACTTCGAGATGAATGAAAATTCATTGGTAAACGAATTGCCCAAGAAAAAAGGAGGAACGAGTCTCGTCCAATGTTTATTTTCCCTTGTTACTGTCGCAACGAATTCTTTCACGCTCTTGCGCGGATCACTGAATCGTAATGCTGCGGTGGTGAATCACTCGGCCCAAGAATCAATTAATTTTTATTAGACGATCGAAAAAAGAACTAACGCGAAAATAAAAAGCAAACAAAACTACGACAAAGTGACGTGAATTTTACGAGCAAAAGTGGGAAGCAGCGAAGAAGAGAGGCATGAGCGAGCATGAAGAGCAGCCATGTGGCTAGAAGGTTACACGGCCAAGGGTTCCGGTTATTCTGGTTCTGGCCTTGCCCATGGGTTTTGTGTTTTCGAACCCTCAATGCCCCCTCGCGCCAAATGGAACGAAAAAGAAGGAACCCAAAGAAAAGGAAAGCTCCGCGCTTCTGGCCAAAAAAAACACGAGGTTAAATTTTTTTCTTCTCATTTTTTATTGCGACAATAAACATAAAACGAAATTTATATCCTACTATATGGGAAGCGTATGTCAACGGTCTGGAAGCAGGAAGTCACCAAAAACGAGGCAGAAAGTCATAACAACTCGAAAACAAAATTAGTTAAAATTCCGAATGCCCGTGAAAACGTTTTTGTAATGACAAATCTCATTCGCACTTGTTAGCAATTTAAAAAATCAAAAGCAATAAAAAACTATAATGAAAAATAATTGATTAAATAGAAAATTCAAAACCGGAAACTTTATCGAACAAACTCAAACAAAAAAATCAAACAAAAACTAAAGAGAATCATGAATGAATCTGAAAAAAAAAAAATGAGCGAACATTTTTCCTTCTTGTTGGAAAAATTGAGTCGGAAGCTTCTCATTGGAGACGACGGAAGAAAAATATCACCTCGAATTTCACAGCTCATTAACGCCTGCATCTTAAATTACGTAAAATAGTCGATTCATTACGGAAGTTCAACGAACCCGAGCAAGCTGGAACACCAAACGATTTACCGGTCGACACGCAAGGCCGGGTGTGTTACGCGCCTGACGGGGATGAGAAAGGGGTGGATCGTAGAACTTCCGGTTTGTTGGTCTAGGCCGGAGGGAGGCAATGTACCGGGTGGTGCATTTCCATTTCCCTTTTTCTTTCGTCGGTATATAGTCATTATACTATTATAATGAGCCCACAAAATAATGGTTACAGTGAATTATTGTAACCAACGAATCGTCACTAATTACCAAACCACCCTGAACGCTCTTATCCTAAAACTGTATAACGTAAAACTAAAAAAAAAAAATTTCTCCTCAAAAACAAAACCTGCATGCATTTTTTCATTCAGTCTTTGTTTTTTTTTCAACTGGCCTCCAATTATTATGTTCTCGAGCACATAGTTTCAAAGAAAAACTTAAAAAATGATGAATTTCGTCTCGTCTAACGAAAGACGTTTCTCGTCAATCATTCCAGATAATTATTTCGTCCATTTTTTAAAAACCAACCCACCAAACTTCCCCTCAAGCCTCATTGTGTATTTTTTTCGTTTATTCATTCATTCACTCTATTAAACTTTTTCAACCGATTTTATTAACTTTATTTTTTGTTCTAACGTGATAAATCTGGTCGAGTCTCACGAGCGACTTTTCTTTCGAGTAGACGGTTGACGGGATCTCATTATAAAAGATTTCTTCCGTCGAAACCCTCTCATTACCGAGCACAGGCTACTTGGAACAAGGGGTACAAGATAATGATGATCTCCCTTCAGTCTCCCTGCCTCTTTTTTTTACTATGCTGTGGAATTTCTCAAAAATAACTACCTTTCCTTATCCCCGATCAGAGAAAATTTTCTCGTTATAATTATATTAACATCTAGAATTTAAAAAATTATAAGAAAAGTTCTTATCATCCCAGAAGAATTTTTATCTTATTTTGACATGGATCTTGTTTCTAACAACTTTTTTCTCCCTCAATATAACGG
The DNA here is from genome assembly GCA_030522525.1 of Campopleginae sp. 14b. Lineage (NCBI taxonomy): Eukaryota > Metazoa > Arthropoda > Insecta > Hymenoptera > Ichneumonidae > Campopleginae sp. 14b. The sequence continues at coordinate 44,846 of JAPYYS010001118.1, forward strand.
AAACCTCGAGCAGGTTCCTTCCATGAATGACGATGCAAGTTTATTCGTGGAAAAAAAAAAAAAAAACATTCTCTCGTACCCAATAAATTTTTCAGGTCTACCCTAATATTTTATAATCATCGTGCCAGCGTGTCAACTTGAAAGTTTTTACAAGATCATCGAGATACTTCATTGCGACTCATTTCCTCGTTTCGGAATCGCATCTGGAGGCGAATCAAGTAAAAAATCTGGTTGATAAGTTTTGCTGAATTTTCAGTGACTTTCTGTTGGTTTCTCACGAACGCGGAAACTCAGATGAACAGTTTATGATTGGGCGATTGATACTGGAGTCGGCAATTGGTCAGGCGGTCACCCAACCAAGTACCGACTTCGGGCAAGGCCACTGTTAAGTTCGATAATGGTCGCATTCACGCCACGCGACCTTCGCGGTCAGTTTTGCCGCATATGAACGTGAGAAAAGGCGTAAATTATCTGATTTAGTGTACCGAAGATCGTGGGAAAGAAATAGAAAAACTTTTCGGTATCTTTTGACGTCGACTGACTGAGTGGCGGAGAATTTATGGACGCAGGTTCGTCGGAGATTTGTTGAAGCTCCTTCTCGTATCCCAACGTAACCCGTTCGTTTGGACGATTAATAATGAATCTCAAAATCTAGATCGTCAAGTTTTTTTTCTCAACAAAGCACCTCCATTTTTTACACTAGGATTTTTCTCTTCAACACTAACTTTTTTCATCTCCTAGAGAAGTAAAGTTTCAAAGCAATTCGTCGTTCAATGACGAGGATGACCATGTAGTAACGATTGGGAGGACGAGACGAATGAAACGAGAATGAGGAATGAAAAGCGATCCGAAGGATAGCCGAGCCCTCCTTTTTTGTTGTTGTTAATGTGCTCTCTTGTATCATCGTCGTTATTCGCTTCGCACGAATGTTTGACTCTTGTAATTATCTTTCGCTCCGTGGAGAACGATTTAAAGAAGTTTAATACGTACATTCCCGATCAAAATTTCGTTACTATGAAAACTACGATATTTCAAATCTCGTCGATTCAGATTCTCAACAACAATAGCTCAAAAACCACTAACGAGTTATAAAACGAATAAAATGTTTTTTTGGCTTTTCGTTAAATTTAAAAAACGTCGTTCATTTATATTTTTCATTGTTTTAAAATTCATATTCAAACTGAATGTTTTACAATTTTTTTTAAAACATTTTTTTTCCTCAATTTTTTCAAATCGCTGGCACCAGGAAATAATTCTCGAACGTGTCGTTGCAACCTCCCGGATCGTTTTTTCTCCAGCTCATTTATTTTTATAAACACCCTCTTTGCATCTTCCTCGTTTAAATCCGTCTTCCTCTATAAATCCTCAAGATACTCGCGTTTTACGAGGCCCGCGACAATTTAGTCTAAGCTAGGAACATTGCATCGTGCTGTGTGCACCTTTTCCAAGGTTTTTCAGGCTCAATTTTCCCTCCAAGGCTGTTTAGTTTTTTTTCCAAAGGACAGATGTTTTTTCTCTTTTTTCTCTATATAATTCAGCTTCCGTTACAACATAAGTCAGAGGTTGAGTGAAAGTGATGTCAATGCAATGCTGACAATAGAAAAAAAAAAGCATTTCACTCGGAAACTGACGCCTTTTTGATTCGATGTCAGATCTAAATAGAAAAAAAAAATCGTTAGAGACGAAACTCGGTTCATAAACAAACTACTCGGTGCAGAAATATAACCCTTCGTAGATGCACTGGGTCAATTTGACCCAGGGCCATCTGTCGGAACAGAATTCGATCGAAAAATGGGAAATGCTTCCGGGCTAGGGGCAAAGAAATACTTATATAGGGGTCAATAGGACCCAGTGTGTCAATGGAAGGTTAAATTTGAACTTATTCGGTGTCATTGTTCCGAGACTCGAATAGACCGAAAAAAAGTGTCATAGTATTGATCAAAATGATTAATAAAGTTTAAATGCATATTTGAATGGAAAGCACAATAGCATATTGTGTGAACAAGTGACAGAAAATTTGGAAGAATAAAACGATCATTTGGTGGATAGACGCGAGTTCAGACTTTCTCGTTCCGTTGGTCATTTTGTCATTGGGATCTCGTCTCGATTACAATAACCTCGTCATCGGATAGAAACGTTTGCGAACCAACAGAAAAGCAGCATCTCGTCATCACTTTCTTTACCAATTAAGTTCTCTAATAAGAAGGGATTAAGCCAATTAGTGGAAATTAAACGTGACGAGTGCAACGACTCGCCACCTCGTGAGACTCCGTTGGATTGGTGTGCGCCTTGAAAATGATGAAAAAATAAACGAGAATGAGAACGAGAACATGCCACAAGAACAAAATGTGAGTACAGCGAGAGGAGAGAAACGGAGAGTTGAATTGAACGATTGAGAAGAGTCTCGTATCACATTACAAGAGAATCCAACAACTTTTTGCATTCCAGCCCCCCGAAATCTTGGAGACAAAAAAGTTATTCACACTCAAGCCCAAACGATTCGTTCAAAACTCACGAAGGTCGAGTAAACCCCAGATTTTCCAAATTCCATCAATTTTTTTGAGAATTCGATTGGCTTCGACAATTATGAGCCTGAAGTTTGCATCGACGCAATGCCACGAAATAAAAAATAAAAATAAAAACACAATCATTCGTTATTTTTTTCGATTTTTCTTTTCTTAATTTGCGTCTCGTCTTTTTTGGACCTCGCGAATGGATTTGCAAAATAAAAAAAAATGGAGAATCATTTTTTTTTTCATTTCGTGGCATTGCGTCGATGCCAAACTTCAGGCTCATTCGACAATTTTATATTTCTTTTTTAAACAATCGTCTAGACAGTTTCGAGAAAAAAATTGAAAATAGTTTTGAATGTTTCGAAATATAACCGTCGACTGAATAGCCTCGTCCACATGTTCCCAATGCAACGTTACGTTTAACGAATGATGACAATGTCACCATGACTACAAGAACTCGTACCAGGTAGGATACGGATAGGAAATGGTTTCATCGAAAAAAGGCAGCAAAAAAGCGATTATTTATGGTGAATCGAGAGCAGCAGGAACAGAGTGGTCACGGTCTAACGAAACGAGAACTTGTGGGGCCGCTAACGTCGAGGGGGGGAAAGTTCAATTTTCGTAGATATACGTTTACGAAATAATGTAACGACCACGTTTTTAGGCCTTGACCCTTGGGGTACCACGATCCTGTCAACCACAGGCAAACACCTGGCTCATCGATTTACCAAAATTCACAAAAATCCTGTATGTCTTCGTATGGCGAAAAATATTATTTCCCACTAATAATTGTCTCTTTTATTCCTCAATTTTTTGGGTTTTTTTTTGTGAATTAGTGAAAATTCTTTGGGGAATTAGTTAAAGTGTTTGAATTGTGACAACGAGGATCTTACCTTGCATGGTTCTTTGCTCTTGGTCCTACAGAAACCGGGCATTTTTATTCCTCCGATGGGAATCTTTTTTTTCGGTTTTTGTTCTTCGGACTCAAGATCAGGAGCTGGAGCTGCGCCGGTGTGTTTCGTGTTCTCGGCGTTTAGCATCTTCTCCCTTTCCTCCTCCGCGATTTCTTTCTTGTCCATGCTCTTTTGATCTTGTTCCTGTTCGGTTTGACTCATGGTCTCTTATTTCTGTTGTCGAGGCTCGCTGCAATAATAAATTCCATCAAATGACGTTAGTAACGAAAAAGGACATTAACAGGAATAATGAGCGAACAGTATTATGGATTTTTTCAATTAAACGGAGAAACGTTTTTATATGAATCGACATGGGCGACCCATAGGCGCGTTTAAAAGTCTAGTTTTGCATTAATTTTCAGAAACATTGTGGCTATGAGTTTAATAGATATATAACGAGGAAACTTTTGAGGAAACAATTCAACGTAGAAAATCCAGACTTCACATCGCTGTGCCTCCCGAACTAAATGGTTAATTTTTTTTTCATTTTCTCTGAACAGACTCCAACGTTTAGAAGTTTGCAGCAGAAATCGAACGGAAAATGCTTTTTCCTGCAACGGAGGCTCGTTTTATTGTCCAGACCAAATATTGCAAAATAATAACGATCTTTGCTTAAGAAAAAAAAAAACAGAATTGTGTTGCATTCCAACGACACAAATTTCAACAGGATAGGATTGTTTCCAATCCCGGATGGTGGATCCTTCGAAAATGTTGCATGGGTTTTTATGACAGTGTCCTGAATGTTTTATTGGAATTCATGGAGGCGGGAGATTTTTGATTGTTTACCAGCGATTTAAAAGAAAAATATTTTTTCTTGTTTGGATATTTATCGACGAGGAATAAATTGTTTATGTTCGAGTATAAATTCGAGTAGCTGGTCGAATAGGAAGAGTGGCACCAGCAGAGGCGAAAACGCACCGGTTTTCGAAGCTAACGGATGCATTTATTTAATTTCGAGGGTTTCAACGGGTCATTCTCGAGCCGAAATAAGAAAGCTCGCGTGGCACGAAGAGGAGGAAGAAAAAAAAAGTGTAGGGTCTCGTGTGGGTTCTCGCTAGGCAGTCAACAAAAAAAAATCTCTCGGTTCTTTCATCGGTGCTCGCGTTTTTGGTCCGTTCGGTCTCTCCCTCATTCTCGCTCTTGCTCCTTCGCTCTCTTTTACACTCTCACGGACCATCAACTCCGCATCCTCTCCAATCCTCGATAATCTCTGGTTCGAGATCTTCGTGTCTCTTCTGATCTCGTTGAACATCTGCACCGAACCCGGACCCAGAACCGCCGCGAAAAAGTCTCGAGTTTCATCGCGCTTGATTTTTAGTGACTTTCCAGTCACTTCGAATTTGTTCAACTGATTATTTCCAGATCCGAGAATTATCGTTCGTGTTTGTCCGTTCCATCAGATTCGATCACAAACTATTTCCTCATCATTTCCGCATATTTTCTCAACTGCATCAACTTTTTTCTTCAAATCCAATCAAAATATCCGAACGAATAAACTGAAGAAATTCACGATTTCCACTTTTTCCAAAGATAACCGAACGAAAAGAAGAGACAGAGACACGGACGCATGAAGAATTCAATTCCGCATGATGATGAAATTTGCATTGTTTTTTTTCTTTGTCAAAGTCCATTATTTACATTCAGAATTGTTAAAGGATCGCTTTTTTGCCCCAAAAAAATATATTGGATCGAAAAATTTGCATAATTTCAAAAATTAAACAAATTATTAATAAAAATCAATATTTTTCGTTGCCCTGCAACGTTTCAAGCTTCAGCATAATAATTCTGCAATAAAATGGTTTTTTAAAGAACAGGAAATCAAAGCTAACTTGGAGGGTATCCCGAACCCGATATATAGCAGTATAGAACGAATCAAAACTCGATAATTTAGAAGCACGAGGAACCTCAGAGCTCCCGCGCTCTCACAGCGTGTGGCAGATGCCTGGCACGTGTTACCCCGCCTACTCGAAAATACAAGTATACGCTATGATGCGTGGCGTAGTGTGTGATAATCGACGATGAGGGTTCTAGGATGTATTTGCAATCGTAGTACAAGGAACACAGTCAATGTATACTGGGAATCTACGTATTCAAACCCCCCCTCCACCTTACTTCGTACATATATGTCGCTGTGTTCCTTTGTCCCTGGATGAAATCAACCCCCTCGATTTTTCGAGTATTCAGGGTGTCCCGCCACTAGTTCTTTCGATTCTTCCCGAATAAAGAACGACTCCGTTTTGTTGAGAAATATTTCAAAACAGTCTGCCAAACTTTCCTCGAAATTTGGTACGAAATACGAGATTTTAATTGACATTTACCAGAAAATAGAGTCTTTTTTGTATATTTTTCAAAAAATTCCGCAACGATCGAAAATTCGACAAAAAGACTCATTTTTCCTTGCAAGCTGGAAACTTTAATCCAAAAGTCTCGGAGAAGCAAAATTTTACGATTTCTTCCTTCACCCAGGATCCTCAATGAGCTGTTAATTAATTACAAATAACGAAATCCGTAATGGAGATGAAAGGCTAAGAAATCGATAAATATTTATCAACTTTTTAGGGTACGAGGAAAAAAAGGAATAGTTTTCTCAGTTAATTTGTTAATAACAATTGGACAATCTCTAGAGCTTTGGACGTGCAACTAAAGATTGCATCGTTTTTTTTTCTTTCTTCTTTTTCTAAATTCTGAAATTCTAAATCAAATTAATTTTTAAAATTTTCAATTTTAATTTTAATAAAAATAATAATAATATTTCAATGTAAAAAATTAATTTTCCTTCTAAATTCAGTTTTCAAAAGGCAAAGAATACTGCCCCATTATCGTCGACCAATAGTGGATTAGAATTTGGTGCTCAGCTAAGGAAACAATCAGTTCTCGTTGCATCGTTTTTATTTAAAAATGGGGCTTTCAAAAGAAAGCTGGAGGATTTTTTTTCAGACAGTCATTCTCTACCAACCCCATAAATTTAAGGTGTCACTTTCAGGACACCCTGTATATAATTTTTTTTAATACACCTAGGAGCTTGTACAAGGGGGCACACACCATAGCACACACCATTTCTTTGTCCCATCACAGACGAACAATGGACGTCCACTAATATACAATATACCACCTCCTTTTTTCCATTGGAGAGAATCCTTCCCCCTGCCCGTTCCCCGGCCCTTTTAACCCCCTTCTGGTTCTATAATTCGTGTGCGCGGGGGACGCGATGAAGGGGCCAAGGGGGTATTGTTAACGGACCGTGTGTCGGTGCCGTTGGGACGACGAAGGGACCGGCAATAGATTACAATCACAGAATACCACCTCCGGGTGCTGTATCTGATTTTGGAAAAAATGTCCACAAAAAGTACATGTATTTATTCTCAGCGAGGATCTCGCACGCGCTAAGTTGTCTGCGGTCATGCGACCAGGACCAACAAAACAAAAACGAAGCAAGAGAAAAAAAGGAAATTGATAAAACCACATAAAATGGGGAATAAATAAGGGACATTACTCGCTTAGCGATAACATCGTAAATTCATCCTTTTCAATGTCGCCTTCTTCTTCCTTATTATTTAAACGCTCACGCCATACACGTGGGCCGCCCTTCTTGACAGGATCTTACACGTGATCGCACTGCAAATTTTCACGCATGACATATTTTACGTCGAACTAATTGTCATCGATAAATTCTCTCCGGACCGAAAAAACCCAAATTTGTATATTTTCGTCAAAATAAAAATTTGTAAGACATTTTCTTCGTGTTTAAAAAATAAATAATGTAAATATTTCGAAGATGCAAATAATTTTTTGATTGAAACTCAAAATTTGAACATTTTTCGTAAATGAAAAGATTTTTCAATGAGTTTTGTCGAAATAATAAAAATTGAATACTTTCGAGGTAAAAATTGAAATCGAGACGATTCAAAATTCAAAGGAGTGTCAAAATTAGAATAACTCACGTGAAAGGGAATATAACGATTACAGTCGTTCGAGACTGCGTATGAAGGGAGGAAGAAAAGTTAGCGGGGCGGTGGTGAGGGTGAATTATCGGTGAAATATAAACGTCGCACTGGCGCCAAGGGGGACTCGTGACAAGATCCCGAGAACTCGCGTGTCTCCTCGTGAAAAACTCAGTGGAAAGTGTTTATATGTATAACAACGAAGACAGAGATACAAAAATAACGAAAAATCAGAAAAGAAACTGAAGAGTCTGGTAATACGGACATTTGGATATATTTTCGACATGATGGACTGAGTCATGTGTTGCCACTTGAAAAAGTCTTTTTCAAACATTGCTTTCGAGATCCTAAGAGTCATTTCTTTTTTAATTCCCCTCCGAGGCAACTTTTTATTTCCAAACTTTGTTTCTCGTAACTGCGAAGTTTCGGCTCGAGAAATGAATTTTTTATCGGCATTACGATTGAAATTTAATTCGTTGAAATTTGAATCTTAAATATCTCCAAGTGGGGCGCGTTTTTTTTTTCAACTTCCCGTCTCGCAGCTGCAAAATTAACGCTCAGATTTATTGAATTTTCGATCGAAACAACGATGAAGAAAAGACGAATTCAAAGTCAAATAATCACGCTGATCCAATGAATTGATGATAAAATTCACAAATTTGTGAAGAAAATAAAAATATTCTTCAGAAATGTTAAAAGTTTTAATTTAAATCGCGCCACATGAAAATTTCCCCTGGGCTTTTCTCAACAGAATATTTTACGTACGAAGAGTTCTCATAAGCGCAAAAGAGATTAATGTGACGATAAAGAATCCAATCAAACCGGAAGTCTGATCGGGTTTCGTTCCTTGTAATCACAACGCTCTACTCGATCGCGTTCGTGAATCAACGTACGCGATAGTAGGACCTGACGAACCATCTAATGTTCCTATCGCGGGATAATGCGTAAAAATAAACATCGTCAGAACCGAATAAAAACACTACAGTTTTTTTTTCCGAACGTCAAGCCAGCAACAGTTTCCAAAAAGATCAGAGTATTTTCTTGAGCAAAAAAAAAGTTCGCCATGGACCAAAAACATAATAATTATCCACGGTGAATTGAAAAAAAAATTCCGATAAAGATTCACCGCCGAAAACCCAATCAAATTAGAGGAAGTTTCAGAGAAATGTGGAAAAAAAGTTTTGTGCTAAAAAAACTGTGCTCGTGCTCTATCCGCTTGTTGGGCTCCAAGGTCAAAATAGTTTGAAACTTTATTCGCAGAGTGGATCGGCTTGAATTTCTATTCAACGGAAAAAAGGGAAATTCCATGGAGAGAAAAGTTTGTGCAGCTCAATCGGGAAACCCGCCGTATATATTTATGCATCTTTGCGTAAATATGAATAAATGCACGGGGCATCTATTTATATGTATAGCTACGGTTGAACAAGTTGATATAACTGTAGATCCAATGCTGTATATAAGGTTGAGGGTCGGTGCCCATGGGCGATCGATCCGTTTACGTCTGGGCGTCGCGACGCCGCTAACATTGCATAGGGACGAAGAAAAAACTCTCGAACGAGTGTAAGTCCTATCATTCGCCCGATTCTCGCTGAAGCATTTCAAACAAGCATCGCAACTGAGACGAGTGTCATTTTCTACAGCAAGAAAAATAAGATATTGCGTTGAAAAGAGAAAAAACTAAAATCATGCCCCGGGAGCATAAAAGCATCGTCGAAACCTTTTTCGTACAGTCACTCCCAAAGTCCGAGAGACGAGACCACATTTCCGGCAAGAAATGAAATGAAAATAATAAAAAACAACAATATGTAAGGGTTTTATTGCGAAGGTAAAAGATGAACAAAAATGAACTCGCATATTATTTTTTTAGGCATGAAAAAATAGTCTTAAAGGTAACCTGAAAGTTTGATCGCTGAGCAAATAAAAATACGAGTCCGAACGCCACGGAGATGTTGTCGAAAAAAAATAACGATTCCTCTTTCCACGAATTTGAAGCGGGAAGCTCGCTAGAGGTCAACTTGATACGGAGCAACGAGAGAATAGTGTGACATTGGAAAGACCCTCGCGAAATTCAACCATGTTTTTACGATCTTCCAGGTACTGAACCGTTACTTTAGGGTATATATTTTAAGTTGTATGTATCTCGATGCTATATACGTATTTATTAAAATGTAGTTGTGTTGCCTAGCAAGTATGGGTACAGGGTAAGGATCAAGGTGAGCCCATATAATTTCACGGGGGGCAGAGGGTTCTTCGGGGTTCTTTTGCGAGCGAAACGTTACAGCGTGTTTCTGCACGCACACGAAGACACATACACAGGGGTTAGAATTGAGGAGAGCAGAGTATACTATTTTTGGCGTCGTTGCGAGAACCTCACGAGGCCCTGGATGGATCGATGCGGATCCCAGAGAATATTCTCTCGCTGGCTACCTTCGGAGCCCTTCGACGAGCATCGTCAACATCCCCCCTCAGCCCCGAACTGCGTCTCCCCTGCTCACTCTTTCGGTGTTTCTCAAATTCACGAAAGAATTCAAATCTCCGCTTTGAAGCGGTATCGCCAATTTATTTTATGTCACCGCACTACGCGCGCTTTCGATTGGATGAAATTTTGGCTGCTTCGCGTTGATCGATTTTTAGTTTTATCCTTTGCAAGATTTCCTCGGCTAGAAACGTTCACGTGAATGCGAATTATGCTCGGAGAACAGGAGACAGGTGTAGCTTCTTTGATTTGTTTCGAATATGAAGACAAAGTTTTTCTTCGTCTTTCAAACCGAAAGAAGGGACGAATGAGGAGATTGATTATGAATTTGAAAGCGTTTGAATAACGGCCAATTGTTGCAGGATTTGGGTTTTAGATTTGGATATCATTGAATCAAGTGGCGCTGACGCTGGGGAAAATCCACGTGGGTCCTGAGCTCAAAGTTTATTCAGGCCCGAGTAAATAATAACTAACGCTTCAGCGCCAAAAATCAGAAAAAATGGATCCTCGTTCGATAGTATAACAATTTTTGTTCGTGCATGACTTTCTTCGAGGAAGACGACGGGATCGGGAGCTTTGTCCGAGAGAAGGAAAGCTTAGAGATGACGCGAAAGGCGCCTTTTTTCTCTCGCGTGTCTTCGTTTTTTTGCGGGCATTCTCTCTTCCTCTTTGTGTCTGCGAAGACGCGATGATCCCACGAGAAAATAATTAACAGCTGCCAGAACGATGGCAAGTTGAAAAAAACTATGAACGACGCACATTTTGTGACTCGGAAGAATTGAAAGTTATTTCACAGGGATAATCATTCCTTAGAAAATAAACAGAATGAACCGGCAAGGAAATACGCGAACTGCGGGACAACGGACGCCGCTTCTGTAGCCTCGAAGGAGACGCGAAAACATTACGAACCTTGTACTCAATGCAATAACTAATTCTTTACGAATCAATCGTAGTCGAATAAAATGTATTGGAATGTTTGTTTAATAATTTTAAGTATTCGTCGATTCTTTTTTATCTCGTAATTCTTCCCGAATTGAAGAATAATATCGTCGACGTTGAACCAAAATCGAATTGTGTGAAGAATGCTCAATCATGTGTCGAATTACAAAGAGCAAACATTGGTTTGTTGGTAGTGAAAAATCGTACCTGTCGTTGTAATGTTTCAAAGTTTCGTCGTTTTTTTGTCTCGAGGAGCACAAAAAATCACAAATCACACGATTTTACCGAATCGACACTATGAGAGCGAGAGAGAAAAAAGTCGTGACACGCGCGCGAGCGAAGCCGGCGTGTTTTCGTTGCTTTTGAAATTGTAATAGTTCGTGAAAGCGCGGTAATAATTTATCTGTAACCGAACGTACTCGTACCACTACCGAACACCGAATGCACAATACACGATACGACGCGCCGGTCTCTCGTCTCCTTTGTCGGAGTCCTTTGCGCTCTTCGACTGAGTGAAAGCGCCACCTATTGGGCTTCTGCGCAGTCACGAAGCCGGTAGAGTCGTACATGCGCGAGGCGGTACTTGGAAAAGGGGGTGAGAGGTGGCGTCGTATCGCCGCTTTCAGTTTTCGAACAATTCTCGTGCACGCGATGCTTTTTCCTAATAAACGCGTATACGATCATTATCGACACATAAAAAGCAGAACATGCCATTTTGATAAAATCGTACTTTTCCGTATTATTATTCACTATAATAGAACTGCGACGGATCGCGATAGTTTCATTTTACAATTGCGTTCCTACATTGTCAACAAAAAAACCGAACGATAATGCCAACTCTCAAGAATGAATAAATTTTACAATGCAATATATATAGAACTGGCGATTTTATGGTTTTTTCGTAATTCAGAGTTTTCTTACACTTGAAATGAATATTCCACACGCAATTTTTATGCTCCTGTTTATCGATCAAATACACGCCTGAGACTTGGCGCTTCCAGGAAAGACTACCCGTCGCAGTTAAAAACCTGATTACATTATTGATAGCTTTGATACCGACATGCGAAGAAAAAAGTATGGGGTTCGAATACTGCGAGCGCAATCGTCAGACGAGTGGCATGTCAACTAATGATACTTCGTCGTGATGTGTGATGATTTTTGATGATTGTAAAACTTTTATCGAAATTCATCATACAGTCATACATACGTCCCACGCCTAAAAACTATATACAGCGAGTGAATCCTCCACGCTTCAATTGTTTTTGGGGGGAAACTTGCAACAGCGAACAGGCTTTTCGAGCAAATGACCAAAATATAAATAAAGAGTAAATGAATCGGAGGAACAAGCGCAACTTTCTTATTCCGTACGCAAAACAAAATATATCGACATCATCTGCATGCCAATATCCGGTGATTTATCAACAACTATCCATTGATTGACACTGTGATGCTTAATTTACGATAGAGGAACGATACAGGCATGATTTTCCTCTGACAAAATCAATCAAGTCGAAGACCAACGGAATTTACGGAATCGATGATAAAAAAGATTTTCTAGTATGAAAATAGTTAACCAGATGGCGATACTGAACGGTGGGGAGAAATCCATATAAGGGTGGGGGTGAAGAATGGTCGCAACGGTCGAAATGCATGTGCATTCACGAGAAGCGCGTTTCCCCTCGTAAGGCGCCGAAGCGTGCAGGGGTTCTCAACTGCATAGAGCGACGGAGTAGTGTGATCGAGAGGGGGAGGGGTTTTTTGTTTTGTACGTCGCAGCTATCCCCGCGAGTCTTTTCTATCATCTCTCAAATGACGCTCGAGCAACGACCGCGAGCATTTTATATCGCGAATAGTTCCGATATGACAACAAGTTCTTAATTGTTTTGTACTGTCATTTATGGAATAATGTGAGGGAAATTAAGATACATAAGCGTCTTTGGACGAAGGGAGTGTATGAGACCTTTTTTGTCGGTGAGTAAATGTCATTGAAAAAAAAAGAAATATCAAAAGAAAATAAAGACTTTTCATGTTTTCTCTCAAATTTCATAAACAAAGTTACGAAATCGTGTAAACTTTTGTGTCATTGTCAACGGGATTTAAGAGTGCATTTCGAATACGGTTAATCGGGATATATTTTTCGGTTTTGTTATCAAATAATCGGTAATATCAGGTGGCAGAGAGATGGGTCAAGGTACTGAGGCTTGCGGAGATCGACCGAGTGAAGTAAGTGTCATTAGATTCGTTTCAAGGAATCGTACCATCGAAGAAATCGCCCCGAAAAAGGTACGTTTACACCCTGTTCTAATATCTTTCCTATTTTCTTCTTCCCCGTCGTTTCTCGTCAGTCCCTCACCGCTCCCCGCCCCTTTCGTTCACCCTTGCTACAAACGCTTCTTTCACGTCCGTGACACTGAGTTCAATGACCTCCAAGCCAAAACAAATCACGCATCGATGCCCGCGCGCGACCCTTCTCAACTATATCCCACCAAAATCTCACGAAATTTGTGCTCTTATTCTCAAAATTACTCGTTTCCTTACCGAACGACAAAATCCAATGAAACCATAGCGCTGAGCCTTTTTTTCCGCACAAAAAGTAAGGTTAACATTTTCGAACAGTTCCAAGGGGAATTTCCCGGATCTCTGAACGTCATTTTCATACTTTTGACATCGAACCAAAAAACCGAAGATCAGTAATTTCACCCGTCTTTAAATTGAAATTGAAAAGATGGAAAACAGCTCATTTTTCGCGCAGTAAAGAAATAAGCGAGGTTAACTTTTTCGTACAATCCATTTAGAGCTCGAATGTCATATAATTTGCCTCAAAAAAAACTTTACACTAAAGGACATTTTTTAAGTAATCGAAGAAATAAAAATTTTCTTCTCCGATATAATTTATTGTTTTTGACAATTTTGCATTATCTGTAAATAGTATTGTGTCTTCTTCAAGTTTAGTGGGAAATTGTCGTTCATAGTGGAAATAATTTTACAGGAAGTTTACACCTGCAAGCAGCGAGGATGTGGCAAGATATTTACAAATCAGGAGGAGTACAAAACTCACGAAGCTCTGGAAGCACTGAAAATCCGATTCATGTAAGATTTTCGTTAATTTTCAGCTTTTTCAATAGAATAAACCACAGGACTCTATGATTTCTATGAAAACTCAATGATATCAGCAGGAAATATAACATTTGTGAAATTGATCCTGCAGATGCCGGGAGCCAGGATGCGGAGAAGAGTTGTCAGACCCAGGGAGTATGTGGCGTCATTATCAAGAGCGTCACAACAATGAGACCACCGGTTTTGTGTGTCCGTACACAAACTGTGGGAGTTTGCATTGTACAACGGAGAGTTTGGAAGATCACATAGAGAGTTGTCACAGGCAACCACCGACTTTGCCGACAGAGCCGGAGATCATATGTTTTGAAGGAATTGAAAATTCGATCGACGAGGATACGAATCAGACAGAGGAGGAATTTAGTTACGAGATTGAAACGAAGAATCAACAGTTAGTGAACGAGAGTTTAGTGTCAAGGTCAAACGGTTACGCTTTGTCGTTGAGCAACAATGATTATGAGACGAAAACTGAAGAATATACGATCGAGGACGACGGTTCGAGCAGGAGCGAGAACAGCGCCTACCAAAACGACAATATAGTCGAGGAACATAAAAAAATCACTGCCACAAGTAAATCGGACGAATACGACAAAGAAATTGATTTTCAAACGCGGAAGTCCCTGAAAAACAACGAGGCTGTCTCGATATTCCAAGAAGATTTCGTCATCAAATACGACTCCCGATCTTCTCAGTGTAACGAAATTATACAATCGGATGATAACACCGAAAAAAGCAGCGTTTTGTACATAAACGGTGACGTGACCATCACGAAAAATCTTAAAATCGAAGTAACCAACCAACAAGTTCAAGAACACCGCATCGATCTTGGCAATTTAGAAAACGTTTTTAGAAGCGGCTTCGAACAAAACTCACCAACGATAGAAACCACTAATAATATCGAACCTAATAATTGCCTCGAAGATAAAGAATACACTCCTAAAAAACAAAGAATGTCGAGATACAAACAAGAACCTTACAAATGTGACTTTAACGGTTGTGGCAAAATGTACAGATACATATCCCATTATCGACATCATCAGGATAGTCATAAACTCGTTGGCAATACCGGCGTTGCCACCAAACTCGCTGAAGCTCTTACGAGGCCAAAACAAGGAAAAGCGACAACCGTCAGTTTTTTCTTGTAAGATTTTCCAAAATTTTCATCAAATCGTTCAGCGCTTATCCATTTTAGTTTCAACCACATTTCTCGAAAGTTTTTTCTCGGTTCTAGCAAAATTCACTCAATTTGGGTCAAATATAAAGGACCAAATTTTTCCATTCCCTTGACCATGAAATTTTTCATAACATCAACATCTCATAACTGCATATTCCATTTTCAGATGCAAAATGCCCGGATGTGGTGCTCAAGTGAACAACGTGACTAGTCTCTGGAAGCATTATCACGACAATCACGCCAACTCGAAACCACCGTTGGTCCAAACAGCTAAGGGAACAGAGATATTCCGGTGAGACTCAAATTAAAACTATTTTTGACAAATTTAAGTTTTTCCAGTTATGTTAGGCAATTTTTGTTATTGTGCCAAATGTTAATTCGCATGAATATCAAATAAATTTACGGATACGAACCTTACAATTATTTCCACATTCAAGATCGTCTGTATTTTTTCTCCAATGCAAAAATAATCCACGAGCTACTTTCCTAATTTCAACGATGCAATTGTTGATAACAATATAAATCATTGTTTTATGATTCAAATGAGTAATTCACCTGGTCGATTTCTGTTCCAAACGTCCACTTTATTTCTTGCATTAATTATTGTCTTCGTAAGTGAAAAAAAGGATTTTGTCATTGATTGATCGATTTTCATTGCAGATGCAAAATTCCAAATTGTGACATGGAATTTAGTACGAGCTCGATGATGTACAAGCATTTTAATGACGTACACACTAGTACGGGAGGGACTTGTAATTCAAGCACAAACGGAAAGACTGCAAATGGGAGTAGCATAAGATTTGTCGACGAGATGTTTCTGGACGAAGCTACCGCCCAACAAGCAAATTTTAAGACTGACTTTAAAGCCAAGTATAATGTTAATATCGAGGAGTACGTCGATTCTGGCAACAAGCAAAAATCACTGCCGAGAATCAAAGAGGAATCGCGAGACTGATTCTTTTCTCAAATTTCAAGCGCCAAAGCCTGAGAGCGAAAGAGAAAAGAAAAACGAAGACAAAAAAGAGTTTAAAACTCATGAAGAGAAGCATGACCTTGAATCGTGCATTTACTGATTATTCGGCAAGTTTATAATGCCCAAAAACGAAGCGTACAATTGTTTTGTACGAAAAACCATCTCAACGAAGTCGTGACTCGAAATGATTGAAAAGCAGCGGGAAATCTTTGTATTTATTAAGGAATTAATCATTTCTTCAGAATATCAACGTTTCCTTTTGCCGATCGAATTGTTTTGTCGTAAGAATGGCAATGAAATCATGACAACAACAAATTAAGAGATTCCGTTGCATTTGAACGATGCGATTTTCGAGGATCGTGTTCCGAGAGTTCCGCTTTCCAATTTCGGGTTCTCGCGAAGGAAAAGTAAAGAAGAATTGAAAAATTGATGGATATTCCGAATTAAAAGCGTAATCAATAGGTAATCATTTTTTGAATCGATTGGATCGAATCGCTTGATCGAAAGATTCGCAGCAGACGTTTTTATCCGCTACGTGTGAAAAAAAAAAAAAAAAAAAAAACAAAACTTAGTATATTTAATTAGGCTTTTGGTATCAACTTTGATGCCACATATCGCAGCTGTTCTTTCAAAAAAAAGGACCGTTTCACTGCCCGTGTAAAACTTCCCTCAACCCCTTTGGAAAGTACTTTGTTTCCGCAGAGTGCAAACTTTCACGTATCGTAAAGAAAATAAAGAAATTAAAAACAATTAATCGAAGTCCTGTTCAGTTCGATAAATTTGTTAAACATGATGAAACCGTGCTTGCGTTATGGCACATGGTTTTTTCCGATCGATACACTGTCCGATGCAAATATCCAAATAAATAATTGATTATAAAAGTGAAAATTATGTAAAACTTTTAAATAAGAATTTCTAATATTCATTACTGATTTTTACTATTTCATATTATTATCGTATCGGTTTTTAATGTACAACTTTATGAGATGTACGCCTCCATATACAACTCGCGTTAGATTATTCTAAAAGTATCATTACTGTATAGGATTTTTATTTAAATGAATGTACGTTTCGAAAATAAAGTGCAATGGTAGAATGATTATTCTGCTAATTATTCATATCCTCCTGACATATTTTTTAATTTATTTTATATAAATTTGCATAGTCCGTCCGGATACACGATTAGGAACCGTTCAAATTTTATCCTGACGAAAAAGTGGACATTAACAATCCGGAAAACACGATGTGCGTCCAGATCCGGACGAATAAATTTGATTTGTTCGTCCGGACATACGACTTTGATGCATCGTTGAATGTATGGGGACGAAAAAGGGGCAATTCATAATCCGAAAAGTCGATAACATCAATATGAATCTAGAAGGGTGGCGTCATGCATGTGGATGATAT
>JAPYYS010001119.1:0-49631 GCA_030522525.1 Campopleginae sp. 14b
TCAAAACATCGAGAGAAATCATTTACCCTGGGTTCCTACTCGGGATCACCTTGACCTTGCGAACATTTCGATCTTTTCAACGATTTTCAAATAAACTCTAGGGTCTGAAGTGCGACGAGTGCGAGCGACAGAGACCGAGGAATGAATGAAAGTTTAGCGAAAATGTGGACAATGTTGCGGAGTTATGAAATGATTTTTGTGAGAGTACGATTGCGCCCGTATATTTGCGAGGAAACAAGATGGCGGCTGGATGTGCCAGCGAGAACGGAGCGCGAGTTGATAATGTTCGTTTGGAATAAAAAAAACACTGCGTGGGAATTTTGTAGCGCGGAAGATGGCCTTTTGTACCGAGATTCTAAATTTCGACTTGTATATTTTTCGACCGCGAGATAAAACACGCGTCTCGAGGAACAGCGCGACATAAACGCACACGCTTATACGGCATTATTTAAAAATTATATTCGAAATATTGCGCGGGCAGACGATCGCGCGCGCACACTCGACGTGTGCATTTTCACTCTCGCCAACCTATTCGTTATTTATATCAATGTTTTTCCAACGAGCCTCAATCGAGACACGACAAAATTCCAACAAAACGCGCGCCTTCGCTCCACCTTTTCTCTTCGATCTCGAACTCAAAACATCGAGAGAAATCATTTACCCTGGGTTCCTACTCGGGATCACCTTGACCTTGCGAACATTTCGATCTTTTCAACGATTTTCAAATAAACTCTTCAAACATCGCCGAAATTCAAGGCTTCGACGATATTTTGTATTTATCGTTCGTGTTGACGAAAATGATACGATTATTTCCAATTAAAATGTCCCCGCAGTCGCCTGGGTCAATTTGACCCACTATATGAACACCCACGTACGAAAATTTACTATAGGAATCTAGGGTTACAAATTAGCGTACTTACCCCTTGGAGGATACTTTGCGGCCACGTTCGCCGACTCTCGGACTGATTATACGTAATCACTTTTCACTAAGGATAGAATTAAAAACGAAACAAAACGAAAACAATGTTCCCCTTATATGGTACACTCGCGGTATTTCCTTTCGCGTCATTCGCCTTAGAGATTTTTCTCTGCTATCTACAAAATGTGAATATATTAATATTTCAACGCAATCGTACGAATTGTGAATGGACGAATGAAAAAAATTAACCACAAAAAACTCTACGCGGAAAGCCGAACATCGAATCGCGACCTTCAAACACCAAAACCTCTCGCGTTCCGCGAATTTTTCACAAACATGGACTGCGACGCGGCGCGCGCTAGAAACGAGACACTCGAGACACACACGTTTATTGTTAACGAAGCTACAAATTTCCGACATTCGATTCGAGATATTAAAAAAGTAAAACGCGATTACATCGCGTGCTCACCGCGAATCTGTCGATGTTTACAAACACGAAAACCGCGATGCTACAATGACCCACAACTAATGGACAAATCAAACCGGACGTAACGACGTTGAGCGACGCGTCTGCGCGCGCAGCGACCGCGCGGAGCATGCGCGAGCCCGACAACTTGTTGCGAAGTAAACAGTATAGTAACAACAACAAAAAGACGCGACGGACAAGACACATCTGTATTTGGGAACGTTGAATAAATAGTGCGACTGTTTTTATGTTTTTAGGAGTTAGAAACTTGTAGATATAAAGGCAGAGTGGGAATTTTCGAATAAACGAGTATGAGGGTTGCGCGAGTACGCGCGA
Organism: Campopleginae sp. 14b; assembly: GCA_030522525.1. Lineage (NCBI taxonomy): Eukaryota > Metazoa > Arthropoda > Insecta > Hymenoptera > Ichneumonidae > Campopleginae sp. 14b. The sequence continues at coordinate 1,722 of JAPYYS010001119.1, forward strand.
CCGCTTATATTTTCAGACTCATTGTGATATTATTAAGAAAGGTAAAATATAAATAAAATAACAGCAAGGAAGATAAGCGCGTTGGGCTTTTATGGAAAAGAGTGAGAATGTGTGTGATCGCGAATGACTGAACTAAAATTATTGTTGCGAATGAGAAGTGTGTCTAAAGGGCGTGAGAAATATCGAAATAATGTGTGAAGTGATTGCGAGAAAATCGGGACGCCGGTAACCCGCTCCCTGCCTTTTTCCACGCCCTTCCCCTCTGCCCACGAGCCCGTGATGCGCGCGCAAGGAGAGAAAAAATTTGACGATTCGTGCCTGCGTGCGTGTGCATCCCCCCCCCCCCCCCCCCCGCCCTCGATAATATACGCTTTCGTTTTAAATATAATGCGAAAAAAAGAGAATAAAGAGATTGAGATCCGCGTGATGGAAAATGGTCTCGTGAAAGAAACGAACTTAGAAATAAATAATTGAATAAATAAATAAAAATGTGGAACGCGTCCGTTGACTCGGGGGCGTTCCTAAATTTTCATCTTCTCGTTCTACTAGTTGAGCGCGGCGTAACAGGGGGCAGTTGTCGATCGGCTAAACTTTATCTTATTATTAATATTATTATCATTATTATTATTATCACTAAATATATAAATAGTTAATTATGAATTAAACTTTATTTCGCGTTATTGTTAATGGTTAATTATCATCATAAATAAATACAGATTCATTTGTTTGTTGTAAATAGGCCAAGGTGCAGCAGCTACACACACGTAGTAAAAAAAAACAACCCAATATTCATACGAGAATGAAAAAAAAAAGAAGAAAAATTTACACTATAAGTACCTTTAGCGAAAAAAAAAACATACAAGAAACTCTCGCGACGTGCCGCGCGTGTCGAAATATCACGACGAGTTCGATGCGGTATATATATATTTAATTGAAGAAATAATCTAAAGTTTAAATAGATAACCACATGTAACATCGACACTTGGAAAAAAAAACGATTAAATACAGTTTTTTAAATGCAATTACAACCTCGTTCGGATTTCCCCCTTTCCTATTTATTTTTCATCGTTTTATTCAACGTTCCCATACTTACGTCCATTTTATGAGTGCAGTAATTTTTTTTAGGGACAAAGAGTCGAGGATATTGACGAGAAATAATTTTTAAAACAAACGCGATGGACAGGCTTCATTTTATTAGGAGTTCTATTTTACTAATTGTTTTTATTTTTATTTTTTTCGATGCCTCAGGCAAACGATATATCAACGCTTTCGGAACAAAACCATTAATTCTTTCCAAATTTCGATGATTGAGACGTTCGAAAAAAGTTCGTTTTGGGAGACGGATAGAAAAAAGAGTCTGGAACAAAAAAACTTGTAGCTCGTGATCGGTCATTTCATTTTATTGATCGAACGATCACACACAAACGTCAAACAAAGTAGAGGAACGTGATAAAGTAGAAAAGTCGAAGCGGTCCGGCCAATTTTGTATAACCGCTCGCTTCAACTGATTTTTTATACACTGCGCATGTACTCGGCGCATATACATCGCGCATATGCACTGCGCCGGCCGGAAGTCCTAGGAAACTAGGGGTAATCACTAGCTCAATAATTATCCAATATCAATTAAAATATTCACTGTCCAACCATTTTTTTCGACTCTTAAATCCTCTCAAACGATTCGCAAACGATTAAAACAAAATGGAACGCCCAAGTCTATTTTTGTCGAGGAAATTGAAAATATAGGCGCCAACTTTATTAGTGATCGCAGCGACGCCACGTTCGAACTTTTATCGTACGATGTGCAAGGTGCGTCAGTAATATCGGTCGCTGCATATTTCGAGGCTCCCCACTACGCGTCAGCAGCTGGCGCCGCGCCATGGTGAACGCGCGAACTGCGCGGGAACTTGCCCGCGCACGGGGCAGGGCAGACAGGCAGGCAGGCAGCAGGCAGGCTGGCAGGCACAGTCCGTCAGTCCGCTCGTAGACGTAGCCCGGTCACGATGCCGGAACGAGAGCGCTTTCGCTTATTTATAATCGCACTCGTAGGCATTGCGATTCTCGATTGTTGCGCGGCAGCAACAACCGACATTGAGCTCGATGCTAAAGCACAACAACTGCACAGGCTCGACAGCCTCAATCTTTTGTTGTATACCTTTTTGTTAATACTTACAGTTCTTACTATTTGGACGTTCAAGCATCGTAGATTACGTTTTCTTCACGAGACTGGATTGGCCGTTATCTACGGTGAGTTGTGTCTCTCTTTTCCTTTCGCTCTCTTCGATCTTTTCTACTCAATACAGGTTTCGTTTTGTAACAGATATTTCCATATTATTATATTCCTACACATCCTCCCGCATTCCAACGTCAAGGACCCAGAGTTGCGTCACTCTAACAACCTCTTTTCATATCCCTACGAAATAAAAACGCGATGAAAACCAAATGAATTGGCGATCCCCGTACAAATGTCATTTGACAAGTGTAATTCTTTCTCCCTCTGCTCCCACTTGCCAGCCACCTTATTAGACACTTCGAACGTGTCAAACAATAAAAAATACGTCGCAATTTCTCTGTCTACGATTGCACAATCACGTTATATGAAAAATATCGTTTTTTTTATCTCCCTCTCTCTCTCTTCCTCCCTCCTTCTTTACCTGCCCAACTAAAAAATACTTTCACGTACACATTTTCCAACACTATGTCATCTGTCCATTGTCTTTCATACTATATCGATTTTTGAATCGTCGTTTTATCGCACTATGCACATGATTTATTGTTCGACCAATTAAATGGCTTTCAATTCGTCAAAAATTTCAAAAACTCTCAAAAATGTTGACGAAAACCAAAGAATACCCATTTTGTATTGACAGCCCCCCCCCCCCAATTTATTCTTTTTTATATTTTCCCTGGCCAACGAGACTGAAAATTCCATAGACACTAAAAGTTCGTCCTCCATCCATTCTATTTATTTATCGAACTCAACAAACAGCTCTTGTGGCAGTTTTTCATTCCCCCATCAGATCCAAGCCCCCATATTAGTTGTCAAACAGTTTTTTTGACAGCTGTCAATGAAATTAAGAGAAATTTCATCAAAATGGAGAAAAGAATAAAAATTTCAGTTTAATATTGTCGATAAATCGAAAAATGTGATGAAAATGTTTATGAACAAACAATTTTGCCTCGTTAAGGTCTCATCATCGGAGCTATTATTCGTTATGGCTTTTCAACGAGTAGCGGAATTCTCCACATGCCGGTTGTTCCCTCCGGAGCCAGCCAATACAATGAATCCGTTCCCCCGGATTCTCTCTGGCTCTCTTTCCCGGAGAACAAAGATAGCGGCCACCCGGAAAACAAAACTTTTGCCTATTCTTTCCGAGGGGAAATTTACAAAGGAGACAGCGAGATCGACCTCAAGGTACGGGTCAAAAGTTTCTTCTTCCAAAATCGATAAATTTGCAAAAAAAATTGAAGATTTTTGGAAATCCTTGTAAATCTTATTTTTAAAATATTTTTTGTCAAATTTTTGCTGTTTTTTTCTTCTTTAATTTGAAAATTCTTTTTGGCATCGAGACTGTGGCCCATTTTTTCAAAGGATTTTGTGAATATTTGGTAAAAAGAGTTTTTTAAGATTTTCGAAATATTCTCTGACCGATTTTTTAAAAAAATTTCCATGTATTTTGTGTTTTTTTCATTTATCGAATTTTTCTCGCAAATTCGGCTTGATTTTTTTCGATAATTCGAACATTTATCCTTTCAGGCGACTTTCGATCCAGAAATCTTCTTCAACATCATTTTGCCACCAATAATCTTCCATGCAGGCTACAGCCTCAAAAGGGTAATGGTTCTATCCCATGGAATAAAAATTTTAATTATTTTTTCATTAGATCGATTTTTTTCATGATCTTTTAAATAATTTTTGAATATTTTCGGTTTTTTTTCACGAAAGATGCAAGAAATTCTGATCCTTTTTCCATTTCCAGAAATACTTTTTCCGAAACCTTGGAGCAATCCTGATGTACGCGCTTCTCGGAACGACCATATCGTCGTTCGTCATTGGGTAAGAATGTCCTTGAAACTTGATTCGAACTAAAAATCGAATCCAGGCCATGAATCATGGTACAGATTGCGGCGAGTGTCTCTGGGTCTAAAGTTTATCAATTAATGAGAAACCATGCTTGATTAAAACTTTCGTTTTATTATTTTCAAGGGAGCTGCTCAGATTAACGAGCACGAGAAACGTCGATTTTTAGGAATTTCTCCCTCAATGTTTTAATTTTCTATTAACGAATTTTCCAAAAATGACTTTTACATTTTTTGATAATTTTGCCCAACGATTTTTCCCTAAAAATTCGTTAAAAAAACAAAAATATTTTTCTTTTCGGAATTGTTGGTCGTCGAAAAAAATGGAAAAAAAAAATGTATCATTTTTTTATACGTGGAGTCCAATATTTTTTTTAGCTTTTTTTTATCGACACGGCTCCTGAATATTAATTTTTTCTCTCAACCGGAAGTCGCGGTTAGATAATCGCTACTGTGTGTTTTTTTTTTCGACCAATGAAATATTCTTTTTTTTTCTTTTTTGCAGAGCCTTGATGTACGGATTCATTCAGTTCATACCGCATCTCGCGGAATCTTTCACGTTCCTCGATACTCTATATTTCGGAGCTCTCATATCGCCCACCGACCCTCTCACCATCATTTCCATATTTAACGATCTTCACGTCGACGTTAATCTCTACGCTCTCGTCTTTGGAGAAAGCGTCCTCAACGACGCCGTCGCCATCGTACTCAGCGGGTAATTAATCGCTTTTTATTATTGTCTTCCAAGACAAAAGGAGCGATTCTTCTTTATTCCCAATCTCGTAACTCGTAACTCGCAGAAAAAAAGTCTGTCGCGCTTAAAAATCTCGGGGATTTGACGAATTTCTTAAAAGTAGTCGAGAAAAATGAAAATTTTTTTTTTTTTTTTTTTTTACGTCATTTCTCTTACAGCTCGATACAAAATTATGCGGAACGCTATCAATCGGGCTCCGGGGGCTTCGAGACTGTCGCCTTTTTCCAAGCGCTTGGAAACTTCGTCGGCATCTTCAGCCTCTCGTTATTCATCGGAGCGAGCATGGGATGCCTCACAGCTCTGCTCACCAAGTTCACCAGAGTCCGTGATTTTCCGCTCCTTGAATCTGCCCTCTTCGTTCTCATGTCCTACAGTACTTTCCTCATTGCCGAGGCCTCCGATCTCACAGGTCAACGTTTATCAATCAAATATTTCGCTTTTTTCTTCATTTTTCATTGGAATTTCAATTTTTGAAATTTTTTTTTTTCTTGGAAATTTTGATTTTTCCGTTTTTCGCAATTCTTCGCTATGTGGGAATTTTGAAAATGCCGGAATATCGTATGGTGAATGCTTTTTGAATTCTTATTTCACTGGTTTAAGGATTTTTGAAGTTTTTGGGAATTTAAACATTTTTTTTGTTGATTTTGAATTTTTTTTGTTAGATCTCAAAATGGATAACTATTTTTATTTTATTTATTTAGCGTGGGATCTAATTTTATCTTTCTTTAGTTTTTGAAAATCGTTTTCATTGGGAAAATCGTCTTTGGAAAATGTTTCTTTGAAATTTTTGACTGATCTTGATTTGTTTTTCATCAACAGGTGTCGTCGCTGTGTTATTTTGTGGTATATGCCAGGCGCATTACACTTACAATAATTTGAGTCCGGACTCTCGACAACGGACGAAGCAACTTTTCGAGTTGCTCAATTTCCTTGCGGAAAACTTTATTTTCAGCTACATCGGCGTCTCGATGTTCACCTTTCCGAAACATCATTTCGATCCTGGCTTCATTTTCGCCGGATTCGTATCCTTTTCCTCTGAAATATTGAATTTTAGTTGATTGACTCGATTTATAACGATCTAGAAAAAATCATGAATCTATTCCGAGACTTGAAAGCTAAACTACTGGACATAGAGAAACGTCGCCGGGGACTTTTTTGTAGAAAATTTTATTCTCTACAAAATCGCTCCCATGCATTTTCGCTCTATCTCTCACGGTTCTCATCGTATGCTTCGTGAAAGCTTTTGCCACGCGAAATTTATGCTAAAATCGCGATCGGCACTAATCTGCATTTTTTTTCACCCAAGTTTTTTCGCCCAAAGACAATCGTCGATGTCCGATAACAAGGAAAAAATACCTGCTCTATTTCCTTCCTTTTTTTTCAAGGGAAAACATTTAACGAACTTTTCTTGACTGACATATTAATGCAACGACAAAATTTTAGTTTTGCGCACTCATCGGCCGAGCTGCGAACGTTTACCCGCTGTCGTTCGTTCTGAATTTGGCGCGGAAGCCAAAAATACCGATGAATTATCAACACATGCTCTTTTGCGCCGGCTTAAGGGGCGCCATGAGCTTTGCCCTCGCCATAAGAAACACCGTCTCCGATGCGAGACAAGCGATGCTCACGACCACCAGCCTCATCGTTATTCTGACTGTTATTTTCCAAGGCGGTGGAACTACGCAATTCCTGAGCTGGTTCAATATCCCGTAAGTATTTCTCCGACTGGTCCCTAAAAATTACCAAAACTTGTTTCGTTTTATCAAAAATTTCATTTTCCGCGAAATTAAATCGAATTTTTCGAAAATGTTCAATTTCTTTTGACTTTTTCCAAAAAATTCAATTTTTACTACAATCTCTGAACGTTTTTATAACATTATTGAAACGTAAACTTCCAAAAAAGCCGCTCAAAATAATTTTGACAAATTTTAACACTTTTTTTTTTAACATTTTGTCTTTTTTTTAACGTCTTTTTCGTTCAAATTTCAGTGTCGGCGTCGACGAAGAAGTCGAAGGCCTCTCGCACGCCGCGGTGAGAAGCGTAAGTCCCAATTTCGTCACGCTTTACCTTTCCGTCTATTTTCCTTATCGCATTTTTATCGTTGCTCCCATTTTCATGTGCTTCGTCTATTTTTTTCAAAATTATTCCATCCCGTAGATTCTACTTCCCTCCGAAATATCCGGGTTGAAAAAAAGTTTCAATCGACTCAAAAAATCCACATGAATAATTAATAAAAGAAAACAAATAATTGTTGGGAGAAAAACATTTAATGAAAAAAATAATGGAAATCTCAATAAAATTTTTCTCGTCATCGATAATTTGCCAGAAATGGTTGGAAAAAGCAAATCTGAACAGAGTTTCATTCAAACTGAATGATTATTATTTGAATTTTAGTTCCCGTCCCTTTTCATTTGCATCGTATCGTTGTCTCCCGTTCCCCCTTTTATTCTATTCCGCAAGGAACAAGCATTTTTATTCGTAATTGAGTGGACTTTGCTAAAAATGGCGCATCCCGTTAAAAAACCGAATAATTTTGTTTCACCGTCAATTGAGTCAGGTTTTGATCAAATTTTCGACAATTTTGCAAGTTCCTCTGATTTACAAACAAATAGGGAAGATGTGAAAAGGCATGAAAAATGGAAAAAAAATGGGTAAAAATTTTCGATCGAGACTTTTGAAACTTTGGAGCTGACCCGAAACGTCCCACACGATTTATTCGCATGCTTGCCAATTACGTAATAGCGAAATGATAAACAAACCAAAAATCGCCTCAAATATTATTAACAAAACGATAATAATAATCATCCTTTCCATTTATTTTTATTTCACTCTTTAATTTTCTTATTTATTTAATAATTTAATGAAATAAACGGAAATGCTAACTCGACTATTGTTGATACAAATATAGTCCGGTGGCGATGGTGGCTTTGGGAATCTGGACTTGCGGCGCGATCAAAGTCCACCGGTATGTCTTTTGTCCACTCGAATTATATTTTTCTTTGTTTTTTTTTTTTTTTTTTTTCCTTATTTTTTACAAATTTATTTCACCCGAAAATTTGGATTTGCGAGAAAAATTTTCTGCAGCTTAGTTTTATTTTTTTCTGTAAATATATTCCGTAGTTTTTGTTTCTCGTCGTCCTGCATCACTCACAACCGCATACTAATCGGTAGGCTCGCTGCTTTCGGGCTCTTGCCAAAAATCGATTATCGATTTACCTTTTTTATGTTTTTTTTTTCTTATTTTTTATTTTTTATTGATTTTTTGCTGCTTTTTTCTTGACAATCTTTCGTTATCCATTCTGTACGACGAAGAACGAGCACGAGTAACGCTAAATTTTATTTTTGCACACTCCCCGGCCCTCCAAACCCCCCCTCGTACATCGGAATTAACAAATAAACAAATAACATAATAATAACATATTTAGATCAATATTAATGTACAGTGGAGCATGATTTACGATTGTAATGTTTGCCTGAAGAAGAAAATAATAGATTTTGCTGTGTTGTATTTTTTAAAAATTTTTTCGCTCGATCGATTATTTCTGTGATTAATTTTCTCGTCACGTGGATCAATCGATTCTTAATTATTTCTTGAATTTAATCGAATTTTTCTTTTATTAATTTTATTTAATTTTTTTTCTACTTTTTGTTCGTTATTGAAATTTTTTTTGATTCGAATTCACGATTTGTTAATTTTTTTCCATAAATCGATAGATTTTGTCTAATTTATTGGTCCTGAAAAGTAAGCAAAAAAATTAATCCGTCCCATCGATGGAGTTCTTTTTGTTGGTATTTTTTTTTCCTCGTTCTTCTACGTTATTTGTAGTGCAGCAAGAAAAATATGCACCCGCAGAATGGATAACTAAAGCTCTCGTTCGTTCACGTTTCACAGTATAATTCTATGCAGGATGGCTCGCAAAATGCGACCGGTAATGGCCTTGGGAAACCCAACGAGAAAGCTCTTTTGGCTCGGATCTGGGGCGATTTTGATACGCGATACATGAAACCACTTTTGACACACTCGAGGCCAACACTCCTCGAAACTATGCCTGTTTGTTGTACCCCGCTCGCCAGGATCCTCACCACCGCTCAACAAATGTCACAGGTAACTTTGGTCTCTTTTTTCTCCCAAAACCATGCGAAAAAATAATTTTTTTTATGAACGATCCTCTGAAATGTTGTACTTCTCAATCGAACGCTCGATTATTCTTTGAGACGCTCTCGCGACGAAACTAATGAATATAGAGGAACGTTGTCGTAAACTTTTTTGTAGATTATTGAATTCTCTAGAAGAATGCTTCTATGCATTCTTGCTCCATCTCCAACGGTTCTAACTGTACGGGACTTGGAAGTCCGTGAATTTTTTAGTGCCTCAAAAAAATTATTTCTCAGTTTTTTCCCCTTCATTTCTACCCGGAGCCTGAAAATTCGAGCGCCACCAATGACACAGTAGAAAATAATTCACGATTTTTCACAACTTAACCGTCTTATTTTTTTTTTTTTTTTTTTTTTTCAAAATGTGTCGTGCTTCTGCAAATATTTCGAAAATAAATGATAAAAATTGATGCTCGCCAGGATGACATTACGAGAAAGGTGGATTCGGACTCGGACTTGTGTCTGGCCGTGCAGGAAATGGATTGGAGCACGAATGTAGAGCCGGTGAGTTTTCATCAACCTAATCTCAATTACACTGTGAATCCGTGCTATCAGCCGAACAACAACGCCAATAATACCGAATTAACAAGCCGCGACGAGCCTTACGTAATTCTAAATTTGCACAGAAGATAAGACGAGCGGGATGGCTAAAAAAAAAAACAATTGGAATTTGTGTCATTGCGATGCGGAGAAATGGATTTTTCTTCCTTAATCTTTGATCTCCAAAAATATTATTTTTCAGCCACTAATTTTCGGGCAAATCCATTTCATCGAATTCTAACGATTCGAAATCCAATATTCGCTCTTTTTTCACTTTTTTTTCTTTCCTCTTCGGACACCAGCCCTTTCTTCTTTCTTTACTCTTCTCCTTCCAACTTGCCACTAACTCAACGCTTATCATTTTTCAACTAGCGAGTTATCAACTCAACTATTTATTCGCGCACTCGATGTAAATATTTTTTATTTATTTCTTCGCCTTTTATCCCCCCAATTTCTCTGTTCCCTGGCCATTATTTCTCATGAAAATACTGCGTCAATAACTGTCGAACCTCTGTGGCATTTTGTACGGAGGAGAAACGTCAATTTCCAACAAATTGTCCATTTTCTCTCGATATAAAATCGAAAACCCAGTAGAAATGAAAAATTGTCCGAAAAAAATGAAACGAGCTGAAATATATATTTTTCTCAAAAGCGGCGAAAAATTTCCTTCGTGCAAAATGCTTTCCTGGTGTTAACAAAAAGCATGTCATAAAAAGAAAGAATACTCTGATGTACTTTCTTATTAATTAACAATGTAAATGTTTGTACTTTTATTATTATTATTTATCGTTGTTATTATTATTTAATGGTACTAATGGAAAAAAAGCGCGGGCCTGACTGATGACACTGATATACACACAAAATTCACGAAATGATCGATAAATTGTTGAATCCGTACGAAAAAATCCGGAAAAATGTTGGGAAAATTGATAAAAACTGAGGATACTGAACCGAAATGTGTGTATCAATGTTACGAATTGTCGTTATTATTGTTGTTATTATTATCTCTTTATTATTATTATTATTAACATTAATTATTAATATGAAAAATTAATGAAATTGAATGAATTTTTCGTGCTAACTCTGCTTTGATTAACCGTGGCGAGGATTCTCGCCTCCCCGACTAATCGCCTATCCGAAAGCTTATTCTTCTTCTTCTTCGCCTTTTCGCAAACGTCGTTTTATTTCTCGACGTCACGAAAATTATGATTGATGACGAAAAATTTGTCGGAAAAAATAAATACAACGGAAGAAAAATTTGACTCGCTGCCTGTTTTTTCTTTCGCCTGAAAATTGGGCTTTTTTTCGTCGTTTTGAGACAAAAATGTGTCTGTGTTCGGTCCTGTGATAATTGGCGTTGTCCTCGCTTTTTTCTCGTCGTTTTCAATTAAAAAAAAAAAAATTCCGTTTTTTTCTGTCCATTTTTTTTTTGTTTTTGTCGTTGTTTGGGTTCGCAATTGAAGCTTGATGGATTTTTTGTAGAGACTTTTATATCGCGATGATGACGATGAACAAGAGCTGAGAATCATCGGAATGGACGGATTCATTCCTTTACGTACACTGTGACGGGATCGAGCCTGTCGAAACAAATATCCATTTCTATTCAAGTTTTATTTATTCACGTTATCCATTTTATAGATAATAATATTTATTTATTTAAATACCAAAGAAACTATCGATATATCGTTGATCCGCGATCACCGATTACCGCTTACTCGTTACTGTCCAAAGACCAAGGAACCAAAAAACAACATTCGAAACTTTCGTGTTCCTTAGCGCTTAAGGTTCCCGAAGCTTTTTGCCTCCTTCAGGAAAAAGAGACTAAAAAATTTTTTTTTTTTTCATTCGAGTACCGCGCCAATGGTATTTTCATTTTTTTTTTCAAACTGCAACTCGCGGTTTCTAAAATTTACGATAAATTTGATTTTTTTGGGGCTTTTTCGAAAACGAGGCAAAAAACTTGGTTGGCAAAATATTAAAAATTGACTATTCGCTCGTAAATTCATGGCGGACATTCCGCTCGACCAACTCTCGCGATCGACAATTGCCAAATTCACACACGGACACGGATTCGAGTGAAATTTTCGAGTTTTTGTTTGAATTCTTTGAAATTCGTTGATCCACAATGTTATTTTCTTTTGATCATAAAAAAATGGGCTTCTATACATCTGTCCAGCATTGAACATAATTTTCGCGCTACTCTTAACGTGCGTTTGACGATTTAATTTAATTTTTACGTGAAAATCGTGTCGTCACGATTTTTCTACTATTTATTATTAGAAAAACGAATTCTGTGATGTTTTTAAAATAGTACAACTCGCATACGCGAACGTAAGAATATACGTTACTCGATTTAGCCCCGTTTATCATTAACGTTATTTTCTGTAGAGATGAAAATTTTCATGGAAAATAGTAAAAATTTGGATAATTTAGTCGTTAGATGGTTTTTGGGTCCTTCCAATTTTTTTCTCTCCTTCGCAACTCTGGGCATGTGTATCTCTCTCTTTCTGGATGTTGCACGTTTTCTTCCTTATTTTTCCATTGATTTATTGCTTTTCACTTATGATTTGAATTTCTCGTTTATTTGTTTTTTCTTCCGCAGACTCCCAAGGATCAAACACGTCCCAATTATTATTCCTGATGTCCGAGCGACGTTCGCGGTTCTCTCCAATTCGTCCCAATTGCGCACCATTTATGTTTTTTTTTTTACGTCTCTCGTTTAATTTTCCTTTTTTTCGTTCGCGAACGTTGCTTTTTTTCCAGCCTTTTTGTTTTGTTGCGGAAAGAAAGCAACGGAGAGAGAATGAGAGAGAGAGAGAGAGAGAGAGAGAGAGAGAGAGAGAGAGAGAGAGAGAGAGAGAGAGAGAGAGAGAGAGAGAGAGAGAGAGAGAGAGAGAGAAGAGAGAGAGAGAGAGAGAGAGAGAGAGAGAGAGAGAGAGAGAGAGAGAGAGAGGGAGAGAGACAGAGTGTATGCGGAATTGATCTTTTTGTTGTTTAGTTCCGTCGATTTTTGTGCACAGCTTTTTGTATAAATAATTGATTGTTTTTCTTTCTTTTTTTTCTTACGTCGCAGACGAAACTGTACGATATATTATTATTATTTTTTCTTCTTCTCTCTCGTGTTTAAATCTTCAGTATCATATTCGTAGAGCTTCGAGACACGAGGTCTCCGGAAACTCTAAAAGAATGAGAAAGAGTCCAGTCGAGAATTTTGCCATCGTTTCGCATCGTTCCTTTTGCTCTAAAATTTTTCGCTGTTTTCCTGTCATTTTTTCATCTCGATAAAAAGTTTTTATTATCTTCGGTGAATTAGAAAAAAAAACAAACATTTTTTGAAAATGGAACAGAGCGCTTTTTTCGTGCAAATAAATCGAAATGAAAAAATAAAAATATTTTTCGTGCGAACAGAGAGAGGCGAATTCTTGTCATGTGATTTAATACTTTGTGAGGCGCAGCTGGGAACTTTCATGGCAGATGTTACTCCGGGACCATTGCCGCTTCATACAAGAGTCGCCCTGCCTGGCTTGACCGGCGACCATTTGTAGGAAATATAAATGAGACATAAATTTTGAATCAACAAACAAACAAACTCTCGAAAGACGAAACACAAAGTTTACCATATTTTTGGCGTATCAAAGATTTTCGCTCGAAGCTTTGTCAACAATTCTCAAACTTACATTTCTCCATTTTTTTCTCAATGGCTATCGATCGTAATAGTTGAATAGATAATTAAAAGAAAAAAAAAAAAAAGAAAAATACGTAAAAATGTACGAAATCGCTCCATTGACGTAGATGTAATTCTTTATCTTTCTTTTTGGAAATATTGACACGCTGTCCAATCGTCGAAGAGCCAAAAATTCATAAAAATTCGGTAAAAAATGATTTTCCCTCGTTCCGTTCCGAATTCATATCAAAATGTAAACATGAAAATGGGCGAAAAAAAACGAATTTTGCAGTTTTCTTCCGAATTTTGTTTGAACGTCCGACATTTTTTTGGTTTCATTTGAAATGTTTTTTTCCGAAATTCGGAGTTTTTGGATTCTCGCAGCATTTCCTGCCAGGAAAATTGGCATCGACGATTCGACAGCCCGTGCACAACTTTTTGGTGCCAAGCTTTGCCAAGTATTTTGGTTTCTTTTCGTTTATTTTTTGATTCCCATAGTAGCCGTTATCGAGCGAATATCTTTTTCGTTTGCCACCCGGAGCGAAGGGTCAATAACTCTATTTTTCATTTAATTATTTGGCTGTGAAGACAAAGTAGAACTTGGTAACGATAGGTTTGCAAGAGAAAGATAACAAACGTACGTAGAACACGATTAGGACATAAGGATCCGGTCTCTCTCTTCTCCGTTAGGCTGTTGCGATCTATCGAACATTGGAATTCTCCTAGATTTTCAATTCGAGATTAAGATGAGGGATCAATCGCTATCTCGGCATTGTGAGTGCGAGAGAGATAGCTGAAATTTTCGAAATTGCTTATTTTCGACACGATTTGATGAATAAAGAAAAGGCACTGTCTGTGGATTTTTTGCCATCTCTCCGCGTCCGTTGACAGAGCCTTTTTTCATTAGTCAAACGACAGTGGAGAATTTTTATTTCGAAAACTCGAGGTGACTGATCCATCACCTTAAATATTATCTTTAGATATATGAAACGTAACTTTGCCAATTATTTTATCTGGGATACAATCGAGCAACGAGTTTAAAAGGCAAAAATGAAGAAAATATATTGTTAGAATAATTATTTAAGGATAAATCTTTATTAACTTTAATTGCTGCTTAGTGCTGGTCGGACGAGTGTCCAATTCTCATAATACGTGCAGGCCTGACATGATTATTTAATGAATCACCGATAGATTTTAGTGCGACGAGTCTTGCGAGGCTAAAAAATGAATATTTATCACGAAAAATTTGCAGAACGATCGACGAATCGCTTTAAAATCCTACGACGCCAGATTTTCGTCGATTTTTTTCGAAATTTGAAAAGATTTTTTATAAATTCATTTCGTTGATTCCTCAGCAGCTTCGTCGTTGCATTTTTGGTCTTTCTTTTTCTTCAAGAGCCCAGAGAGAAATTCTCCAAAGGAGTACCCATGGGGCAGCAAAATCGTTTGGAAATTTTAGATTGAATTTCGAACAATGTCCATGAAAATCTGACGCCGTCGAATTTTTTAATTCATCGGTAAAGTTTGCAAAAATTTGTTGTGTGAATTCGAGACTCGTTCGACCAGTGAGAATCGATTATTCGTGGTCAAAACGTTTGAAAAGTGTAAATTGCTGTTTTTTTTTTCTTGGCGAACTTTCGAATGCCTCTTTCGATATTTCCACACGACGGGATAATTTTTTCCAAGACAAAAAATCATGGTTCTCATAAAAAGATTTAAAAACGCTCGCAAACGCCTTGAATTTTTTCAAAAATGCAAAAAATAAAGGTTAAAAAATCAGAGGGCTTTGGAAATTTTGAAATATACACTATCAACATGTTTTTCGGGCTGAAAAATAGTTTTCTATTCTTTGAGAAGGAAACGAATCATCGACGAGCAAGAAAATCGATGAAAATTACACTTTTTTTGCCTCGAAATTGTGTTACCTCCTTAAAATGATATTTAAGATGCTTTTATCGCTATCGATTTGTTTGTATATCTGATATGGTATATTTATGATAATTATACATAGCGAATAGAATTTATTTATAAATCCAAGTGGAGAAGGTAAAAAAAAGGAGAAATACATTTGTTTGTATTGTGAAATGATGTGACGACGACGTTTGCGATGCCATGTAACGGATTAAGGACGGACGAGAGTGTGTGAGTGTTTAATAATTGAAAATGAATAATAAAAATGAAAAAGAAAGAAAATTATTGGCGAAAAATCATTTTTATTCACCGATCATTTTACATTTGTATTTTTTGCTCTCTCGACATTTTTCTCATCGATTCTGTCACTTTGAATTGCGGCCCATGACCCGGCACGATGTAGTCCGACATTTCTAGGATTTTCGATCGCATCTCCGCTTGCGACTGACGCAGCTCGGGGCTTCCCAGCCTCTGCCAAATCGACGGATCCTCCAAGTCGTTCTCATTCTCGAAGAGATCCCCAGTGATCGCTGTTCGCGTGAGACCGTCCGCCGATTCACCGTCCACCAACACACTCACGTCCTCGGCTGTATGACCCGGTGTCGCTGTTATTTTAACTCCTTTACAAATCTCGTAATCCTCTGGAAATTTCATGTGAAAATGTTCATCGATTTTTTCTTATTTTTATTAATTTTTTTATTTATTTTATTTTTTAAATCAAAGGGAATTTGAAGGGATTTAAAGGGGAAAAGGGAAAAGGGAATAAACAAAGGGAAAATAAGAGAGAAATAAAATAAAATAAATATTTTATTTTTTCGTAAATATTGAAAAATTTCGAGATTGTAGTGGCGAATTTATATTTTATGGATGTCGTTACCGTTGTTCAGATTTTTTTCATAAAATATTGTCCCGCGATGCACCGTTAAGCCAACAATGTGCTCAGCGTTCAAGAACAAATTGTTGTTTCCTATGTGATCGGAATGGCCGTGACTGCAAACGACGTAATCTATTTCTTCGGGGCTAATGTGATGGCGTGCGAGAGCTGGAAATACGATTAAATCGTATTTTTAATTGTTTCGTTAACGATTTTTACTCCGACTCTATGATCGCGTTTATGGCGGAAACGGTGAGGAATAGAGCAAATGTTCATGGAACCGATTTGGTGGAGTATCGAATTCCCTACGATAAAGTTCCTGACAGCATTTTCCTATCTTGCATAGTCTAGCCTTGAGAACTGATTTTTTTCAATAAGCTTTGCATTATCAGCTTTCGAGACTTAACTATCGAAGATAGACGTATTTCGTTTGAGAGTTTTTTTTAGGAAACTTTATACTCTACAATTTCGATCCAATCACTTTTTTTCGTATCTCCAACCGTTTAGGCAAGGCGCGATGTTAAAGTAATAATAATAGAAAATAGAATTTGAGTATTTGACAAGTTTGGGACGAAAAGAAATAGTCAGTGGTCAATTAAAAAATGAACTCACCTTCGATTATTTTGTCTCGATCCCAAGCTGTCATTGTGTCGATTATGATATTTTTTTCTCCCTTCACAAGTGTACAGGTGCAATTAGCATCCATTCGTGTGTCATCCAGTTGTTTGGAGTAGCCGTCAAAAAGGACAATAACTTCAGGCATATTTTGTTAGTGTCGTCTTACCTTTCGATTAGTTCAATTCACAAAACTACGAATGAATTCAGAACAAACACATTGACAACAATCGGATTTTGTTGACTTTTCCCCACGTAGACGTTTCGGACCGGCACTTGAAAAATTGAGGTTATGTGTAACAATGAATGGACGCCAAAACGTCGTGAGACCAACAAACGAATGTAAACAAACGGACTCGAGGCTTTAACGACAGTGAACTCTTGTGGATTTCGCTTTCAATATGAAGCTGGTAAGTTTGAAATTTCTAAAAAATTTAAATTATTCAATAAAATCGTTCAATTCCTCGTATCTCGTCCTATAACTTTTCTAACCTAACAAGAAATTAGTTTTTCTTGTACATTTTTGTAATATTCCCAAAATTAGCTGTCGCACGTCACAAAAATGCAATTCCCTGGCAAAAAAAATCGCTAAAAAATTGGAAATCGATGCTTCAATCGTCGTTGCTTAAAACTTTTATTCACCCATCGAATTTTTATAGTACTGCTTGTCCAGCGAACCAACCAAACCATGCCTCGTACTAAGCTTCAAAGGAATCACCTTGATGCTCGACTGCGGCTTAAATATGCAGTCAGTTTTGAATTTTATGCCAATGCCCATGGTCCCAAGTGCCAGATTCAATTCCCTGCCAGCTTGGCTACCCCGAGACAATCATCAAGACTGGCAAATCGAGGGGGTAAGTGAAAAATACCGCAACTTTGTGAAAATAAAGTTTTCCAAATGGAAAAAATCAGAAAAATCGATTCTCGACTTTTGTATTGCTCGCCTTCCATCTTAATGCTCAACGTCTCGATTATTCGCACGCAGGAACTGAAGGAATGTTGCGGAAGAGTCTTTGTCGATTCGACGCCAGAATTTTCGCCTCCTCTAGAGAAAATAGTGGATTTTTCAGAAATCGATGCGATTCTCATATCCAATTATACCTGCATGCTGGCCTTGCCATTTGTGACGGAAGGAACAGGCTTTAAAGGAATAGTTTACGCGACAGAGCCAACGCTACAAATCGGCAGGTTTTTCATGGAGGAATTGGTCGAGTATATCGAACAAACACCCAGAGCAACTTTAGCCAAACACTGGAAAGAAATGCTGCACGTTTTGCCGCCGCCCTTGGCCGATTCGCTCAAACCAAAGTCCTGGAAACATCTGTACTCCATGGCGGCTGTGAACTCTTCATTGTCCAACATACAAATGGTCGGCTATGATCAAAAGTTAGACATTTACGGAGCGCTAACCGTCACCCCCATAAGCTCCGGATATTGCCTGGGAAGTAGCAATTGGCTCATTTCCTGCGATCATGAAAAAGTCGCCTACGTCAGCGGCTCCTCGACTCTCACAACTCACCCACGGCCCATGGAACAAACTACGCTCAAACATGCCAATGTTCTCATCCTTACCGGCTTGACGCAAACTCCTACTGCCAACCCGGACACCATGCTCGGGGAACTCTGCATGACAGTAGGTTGGTATTTTCCTGAAAATTCATAAGCCAAAGTTACACATTGTCGGGTCCAATGCTGGGAAGAATTAATTTCCTGAATTCTGTGAAAACACGTTTTTACTCAAGGGACCATAACTTTTTTTAGAAGCATGATGGAACTTCGGTGAGTGGATTTTTCTGTTGGTGCGAATCTGGCGTTTCGATTTCGCTACAAAAAAACCTGTTTTGATGGATTTTTGACGGAGTTATGGAGCGATTAAGATCGGCGGTCCGGTGGACAGACAATGTGTAACTGAGGGACTTGATAATTATTTTTTCTTCTTCGATCTAATGGCACAGAAAATCACCGGAAAAATAATAAATTGCATCATTTGTTTATTTTTATTTTATTTTTTTTAGCGATGACTCTACGGGCAGGCGGTTGCGTTCTCATTCCTTGCTATCCGTCCGGCGTAGTTTACGATCTGTTCGAGTGCCTGAGCACGCATCTCGACAAATCGGGATTCTCCCAAATCCCGTTGTTTTTCTTGTCGTCGGTAGCTGAGTCGTCGCTCGCGTATTCAAACATTTTGGCCGAATGGTACGTTTTTCTAATTTTCGTTCGGATCTAACTCAAATCCAAGTAAACACACTTTTTCGCATTTTTACGAAACGTTCTCCTCGTTCGTGAGGACGTGAATCACAAAAAAGTTCAAATTTCTTCGGAACTTTGGACAAAATTGAAAAAAAAAATGGAGGGAAATTATTGGGCATCGACCGGGGATGATCCAATGGAAATTTTTGCCTCGACCAGTCGTGGATTTCCATTCTTTTTCGAATTTAAAACAAAAATCTCGTTTTATCGACGAAAATTTTATTCTTTTTTGTTTCAGGCTCTCGACTAACAAACAAAACAAAGTTTATCTCCCCGAAGAGCCCTTTCCGCACGCGTTTCTCGTGAAGAACGCTCGTCTCAAACATTTCACGTCGACGTACGCCGAAGGCTTCAGCACCGATTACCGCCAGCCCTGCGTTGTATTCTGTGGACATCCGAGTCTGAGATTCGGCGATGCTGTTCATTTTGTACAATTGTGGGCGAACAATCCTCAGCATACAATTATTTTCACTGAACCAGATTTTCCCTATCTCGATGCCTTGGCGCCCTTCCAGCCTTTGGCTATGAAAGCCGTTCATTGCCCGATCGACACGTCCTTGAATTTCACTCAAGCCAACAAACTCATAAGGGATTTGAAACCGGAAAACCTCGTCGTTCCCGAATGCTACACTCAGCCTCCGATCATCGCGCCGCATCGAGCCGATCTCGTGATCGATCCAGTTGGCGTGAGTTTATCGAAAATCTTCGACTTTTTATTCTTTCGAGAAATTTCATTAAAAAAAAAATGAAAAAATAAATACAATGGTTTTGTTTTCAGGAAAAACCATTAATTACGTTCAAACGTGGCGAAGTCATCAAGTTACCATTGAAGAGGAAGAAAGGACGAGTTTTCATCGAACCGGAACTCGCCGGCCAGATTATTCCTAACGAAATAAGGCCGGGATTGAGTTTGGCTTCCGTCACAGGAGAACTTGAGGTCAAGGATAACGTGTACACCATAAAGGTACGAATTACGTTGATTTTGTCCAATTACAATAATCAATTGTGTCGGAATAATTAAATTTAAGAATTAAATTGATCAATCGATGGGAACCGGTTAATTTCGAGATTCAGAATCGTCGATTGGGTTCGGTTGATTAATCAGGAGTTTCGATTCGATTCTGTTGTAAATAATTCACAGTGCGTCGACGAACGAACGAGTGGAAAAAGAAAAGCGGTGATCGACGCAGCGGCTCCGGACAAGGAACAAGTCCTAAAGGAGCGAAAACACGAATACGGGAATATCGATCCACAGGAATTATTGCAAAAATTGAATCAGGAAGGAATTCTCGGTGCGAAGCTCCAACACTCCGCGACGTCCACGAGCATTCATTTGGTACGTTGAAAAAATGAGAAAATCGTGTCGAGCAGAATCAATCTTTTCTCACAAGTTCAATTACCGAAAAATAATCATTTTTATGGAATTTCACCCCTCGTGTACACACTGGGTCAAATTGACCCGAGTTAATTTTTCGGCCCTAACGGTGTCCCGAGACGTTTTGAAAGACTCTCGACGTTCGGACCGGATGGAAAAATCTTTTTTTTCTATTCCGAGTCAGTTTGACCCAGTGTGTCTATGCAGCGGCCAAATTTCTTCTGCATTTTTTCGCCGTGCCAGGCTTTCAAGTTAACATGAAAACTTATCATTGCAGCAGGACGAGGACACTCTCATCCAAATAGGCGACAATTCCACTCACATATTTTGCAACGGAGACCAAAATTTGCGTCGGAGGTTACGAGCCATAATAATGCAGTGTCTCAAGAGATTTTGATGGCTCAACGATCTTAGACCTCACATTATTTTTTGTTATTCGTTTTAATGAAGAAAAAAAGCACATTCGATTCTTATCTCTACGAATAATACTATTCAACAATAATCATTCGTACAGAGTAATGACTTACGTACAGAGACTTACGAGCTAAAGTTTTTTCTCCTTTTTTTGTTGCAAAATTGTTTTTTTTTTTTTTTTTTTTTTTTTTTTTTTTTCTTTTAAAAAAAATAGAAAAAAAAATGGCGACAAAAAATATTTCCGGATCGAAAATATATAAAAAAAAAAAAAATTATAAAGCGACTAGCAGAAACGATCGTAAGTACGAATAATCGGAGTTCATGTTCGTTTTCTTTTGGACACGTTTTCTCGGTGGAGATTCTCGATCTTTGGGGACTGGGCGAATTCTTGGGCCACCCGAAAAATTGTCCCTTGTGCTTAATTTTTACGATACGATAAATTGTTGTCATTTATCGTAATAATGGGTTTATGCTTAGGATCTAACGGTACAGTTACTAATAAGCAGTTTACCACGTGAGTCCGAATTGCTACATTCTGAATATCAGTTTTTATACTTTCGTTGAAAAAAAAACGTTTTCTCATTTTTTTCTCGTTACAAGACCAAGCGAGACATCTTGGTCTTTGTTCACATGAATCGTAAGTTCGCCAGTTTCGAAGTCATTAAATAAAAAAATCGATTTTTGAACCGCGCTTTTTCGTACGGTTTCTAAGTCTCGTTCTAATTTGGTCGGCAGATTTTGCAAAAAAATTCCATTGACCTTGATTGGTCCGTTGAGACGTTTTTTTAACGAACTCAAATTTTTCTATCGATTCGTGGATAAAAATATTTTTATTTCTCAAGTTTTGGATTTTTAAAACGCAATCGTTGAAATTTTCAGTTAGAAAAATCGAAATTAATCCAGATTCAATGATTTTTCGCTCTGCGGCTCATTTTCTGATGTTGATTTATTTTTTTAGAGAATTTCTCGCACACGATCGTTGATCCATTGGAAAATTTCCTCAAATTTGGATCTCATGTCCGTCATAATGGTGTCAAGCTCATCGGTTACGAGAGGAATTTGAGGGACCTTTTTCTTGTCAACGAGATCGATCGTTTGCAAAGGAGTTTTTTCCTCGAGCCTGGCTCTCTTACTCACGTTCAAAATGTAGCAATCCGTCACCTAGTTGGCAGTAGCGAAGCCAATCGCGAGACCAGCCGCGAACGAGGCTAAAAAGAAATGAATTTCCTTTGGCCTAAACGTCTCCGCGCCCGTAAACGAATCATACCAACGCCTGGTGCGCGATTCGCCATTTTTTAGTAGCTGCTCCGCTTTATCCAGCTTTCTGTCCACAAACCTCTCAACCTGAAACACCAAATTTTACGAACATAACAAATCCGGTTAGTCCTACAAAAATTATTTTGAAAAAATCACAAAAAAATGTTTTTTCTCGGCATTCTCGCATTTTAAATTCGTTGCTTCGTGGAAATAATTCGAAAAATCCTAAATTTACAATGAAACGCACCAATTTTTATGAGCAAAATTTTATTTTGGGTTTAAAAAAACAGAATAGTGCTTCTGAACAGATTCTCAATCGAGTATTACCAGGTAAGGTGTCTTTTCGGGCCTGCCATAATTATTTTCATCGAAGCTCTCCGGGGAAGAAATAATTATAAATAAATATCAAAGGGGCAAGAATACAAAATCATACGAATCGATTTTTATGATTTCACGAGGATGCTAGGCCGAGTATAAAACCACCAATGAAACTCGTCGCTGCGTAAGTATTTTGCCGACACCAACATCCTACCTGAAAAACAATAGAGAAAAAAAACGAAAAAGCTAATTTTGAGAAAAGTTTTTTATTCACAAACTCCCAATGAACCTGAATCTTAAAATTTCTATTTCGATCAATTTTCGACTCTGCCCTTATTGTGTTTTACAACAAAATGTCAGAAATCGATATCAAATTCACGGATCAATGCAAATAATTTTTTTTTTACTTTTTTCTACAATTTCTCGACTTTTTTGCGGTTCTAAAAACATAATCGCGTCGTTTTGGAAATTGAAGGTTCAAAAAATCGAATTCTGTTTTGAAAATTCGGAATTTTCACTCAAAAACAAAATAAAATACGAAGTTGCTGTTTTTTGAAATTTCGAATTATATGTTCGAACGACGATTGGAAAAAATTGGCAAAATTAAACGTCTCTGGGGCAAAATTGTTTTTTTCTTTTCGTCAGGACCAAAAAATCGAGAATTAAAATGTTAAAAATGGAAGAGAAATTTTTATTCACCTTGTCCATGAATTTGGGACCCTCGCCGGTGATTTTTTCTTCTACTCTATCCGTTATCTTGTCTGCTTTTTTTTGAATTTTGTCCCAATTTATATTAACATAGCCCTGGTGCGCCGCGATCTGGAGGATTATTATTCCGCCGCCCACGGCAAAAGCCACAACCTTGCCGACCTTCATCGTGAGGAAACCAGTCGCCCTGGGTATTGGGGATCCCAAAAAAAAATTGAAAATTCAAAAAAATAATTAATTACGCCAGTCGGAGCCACATTTTGAAATTGAAGCATGGGACTCTCCAAATTTGTTGGAAAATTGAATGATTCTCCGATCGAACTATGAAGCAACTAGAAATTTCGAAAAAAATGCATTTTTCCAAAATCTCGCGCATTTTCTGAATTATTTTTTCATAATTTTTGGGTAATTGAAAGAAATTTTTTAAATATGAATGAAAAGTGATTGGAAATGGATTATTACGAGTTGGAAATATTCAAAAAATTACCATCCCGATGCCGTGCCAATGACGATCTGTTTTGTAGCTGACGTTTTACTGACGTCTCCCAAAATCTTGTCGATTATCGACTTCGCCTCTTTGGATACATCCATTTCGTGGGTCTCGATGTTGGCGCTTTCCTTGCTTCGTTTGGACACGGGAAGACTCATAGAGACTCTGAAATGTTCATGGAAAAATATACAAAGTGCGGCGATAATTATCAGCACTGGAAACATCTCCGACCCTTTGATTTCCCTCA
The DNA here is from genome assembly GCA_030522525.1 of Campopleginae sp. 14b. NCBI lineage: Eukaryota > Metazoa > Arthropoda > Insecta > Hymenoptera > Ichneumonidae > Campopleginae sp. 14b. The sequence goes on from JAPYYS010001119.1 coordinate 25,372, forward strand.
TGAAGCAAAATTACCGTTAAGAAATAGTCAGATTGGATTTTTTTCTTTCGATTTTTGCAACAGATTTCTGGGAAAGCTCTGAGAAACACTTTTTACGTTCTGGAAATAAATTCAGTTGCAGATTTTCGGAAATTGAGGATTTTTTGATAATTTTAAGATTTTATGGAGAATTGAACGAATTTTATTCGATTTTTCGATAATTTTAAGATTCTATGGGGAATCGATGGATCGGAGATTTTGCCAGTGTTAATATTTATTGCCTAGGAAAAAATTAAAGTGAGAAACGTCGAAATAAATGCAGAAAGAAAGACTGAGAAAAAACGGAGTTAATTATCGAAACTGCGTATTTTTGAAAATATGCGATCACGAGTTTAATTTGGCGATGTTGCGAATTGACGAAGTGTCTTAAAATACCGATTCGCAATATACGATTGTTATTACGAGACAAAAAATCCACGAAGCGTAGATTTTTTTCGAATCGCGTAATGAAAAACTAAATTGAAAAGATACTTTGGAAAATGAAATGAATCAGTAGGATGGTGGAACAAAAGACGATTTTTCTAACAACGAAAAAAGTACGACTACCGTTTGAGAATCTTTCTTGCACCCGTCGAGACGACACTTTTTCGGAATTTCGGCATTAGCGAAAATATTCACATGAGAATAAAATGGATTTAGTGTATTAGATCGCGAATATTTAGGTGGCGAGATATTTGATTTTTTTTTGTTCAGACTCTCACCTATTTAGAGAAATTATAATTACACGATAATTCGATGGAGTCGTACCCGTTTACTTTTTTTAATCTTTAGGTCGTTCGTTCTTTTTTCCCGTGTTCGCCGCACGGAAAACGTTCTGACAGATGAACGGGAAATAATGCCTATCGACTTCGGCAGACAATTTACAATACTGTAATGTCTAGTGTCCCGGAGTTTACGATTCTGTTCTTTTGCATACAGGGTGGCCTAGGAACGACTTCCTCTTATTGCGCATATTACCGAAGACGCAACTGCGTGAATTTCAGAACTATTATATGAAAATGTGTCGATATCAGGATGTGAGCGATGGATCTTTGGCCCAAATTCCAATTTTTTCTTTTTGAAATCTCGAGAAAATCGGAAATAGGCCACGCGAGTTCAAACGAGAATGTAAAAGGGCGCGTTATCGAGTTCCCGCGAGAGTAGCGCACGCGTTAGAGTCACGGCTGGCGGAGGCAAAGTATTTTTTCCTCGTCTTTTTGGCCCTCTCTCTCGTATATAGCAACAAAAAATGAGTAATTCTGTCGCGTGTGTAAATCCGCCTGGTATAACCTACCGGTTGGTGGTTTGAGCCACGAAAGTGAATAAAAATCTTAAAATTGTTAAAATTTTGCGTTCGCTGTGAAAATGGTGAAAAAAAGGCGGTAAGGCGGAACGTGTGATTCTCGCGCGTGTTTCCCTCGGTTTTTACTGGCATATATATATATACATGGAATTATATATAAATATACATACGTATATGTATGCATATATTTTTTCCACGATTGTTCGACGCTGTTGATAAGCGACGTCGTCGTCGTCGACGAAGTCGTCCGCGCCAACATGTCTTTACCCGGTTTTCCGTGCGCGTTTTGAACATTTATTTCAATCTCAATATAAAAGTGCGGTTTCTAAGTGATCGTGTAAAATGGCACAGGAGACCGACGACATTAATTTGACACCGCAAGAATTGCAGACTCTATCCGAGCTCGATAGGTAAGCTTTTTATTTTTGTAAACACTAAAGAAAAAAGCTGTCAAAACTACGAAATTGCTTATGCTCTTGGTACAATGTCGTAATCGTAGATTTAATGCCGATATTTTCCAAGTTCCCGGACCAAACATAACCTCATTTTTTTTGTTTTATTTTCATTCGCTCCGTACACTCGAAAAAAATCCGGAGTCTCAACCTACTGACATCCTTTCCAGCCATTTCGAACCTTTCACGCTCATCCTCGCGAGCTCCACACGTTTGCCCAATTTTTCTTCATCCCCGATCGCTCCCCCGAGTATCCAAATCGAGTTGTAATCTCTTATTATTTTTATCACGATTTTCTAACCTCAAACGTCATCGCGACGTTTCTAGCTTCGGATATTTCAACAAATTGACAAAACACGATATGCTCGTTCGATTTTTTTTTTTAAAAAGACTTTCAGCTAATCTTTTTTCCACCCACAACAGCCAACCTTTGTGTTTTTATTCCTTTACAAATTCCAGCGAAAAATATTGCATTTTTGTTTTCCATTTGTTTTTTTAGTCGTCAGTTTGGCTTTCTCAAGCTGAACTCGGCGGAACAAAGCAAAAAGAAGGCTCTCGTTGTACGTGCCGTCAAATATCTCGAACGCATGCTTGTCCAAGCTCAAGCTGAAAAACAACGCAGAAAAAACGACTGCGCCAAATTCAATTCGGAAGACAGCAAAAACGACGAGCCCGACAAGGGCATCAGTATAGATCCAAAAACTTATTGTAAGCTCGGACACTTCCACCTGCTCCTGGAAGACTATGCCAAAGGTAAATTTTACTTTTTTTTCTTGACCCTTCAAGCACATACTGGGTCATTATGACCCGAACAATTTTCTGTGACCGATTGTTTCAAATTCAGTGGCGACGAATGTTAACGCATTAAATTTTTGTAACAAAATTCATTTAGGGGCACGAAATATGAGTAACTTACTACAAAAAATGTTTTGTCAAAAAAATATCTAAAATGCATATTTACTGGAAAACAGGGTTTTGAAAAATACCTTGGGTCGGTGTGACCCAGTGTGCACTTGTACAAAAGAGGCAGACAAAGGGTTGAATTACATTCCCATGTTCAAAAAAATAGAAAACCCATTTTTGCCCTCAAGACTATAAATTTCTCGTTTTATTTCCTCGTACTAAACGCTTGCGAACTTTTTGCAATAATGGAATGAAATTTTTTTAAATTACAGCTATGTCGGCGTATCAAAAGTTCTACACGCTTAAGGGCGACTACTGGACAGACGCGTCCTTTCTGTATGGCCAAGGGCTGGTGTACTTTCATTTCAATGCCTTCCAATGGTAAGTCTAAAAACACAAAACTACAATCTGTAAAAAAAAACTCACACACACTTTTTTCAATGAATTTCCACCAAAGTCTATGAGAGAAAAAGCACAAAAATTCCAAAACTCGACTAGAAACTGAATTTTTCAAATTATTTTTTGCATTTTTGGAGAATTAATCTCGTTTCAAATAAATTGGGAGTCTTCCAATTTCTTCGCCAATAACGTAAACGTCTTTGCTCTAAAAAAGAAGATCCAATAGAAAAACCCGAAAATATTAGAGTTTCTAACCTCTTTCTGCACCAAGAACGTGGAATCTTTCATTTTCCTCTTTTTAGCGATGATTTTTCGATATTAAGCCCCAGGGAAAAGCATTTTTCTGCCAAATAAAGTCAAACCTCTTTTTTAACAATTCTGTGAGTTCCTATTCGAGGATCCCTCCAGTTCCGACGCCGATGCATATCTAAAGCTATGGTCAGCGCATTATAGAAAACGCTCGACTCGCTCGGCTTGGACGGTCTGCGCGGTTGGAGTAGAAATGAAAAAAAAGAGGTTCGATTGTGAACAATTGGAAATGACCATCAAAGAGAACTGGCTGTGCAAAAGAGTCTGTACGTGACTCCAGCAATAGGTGCAGGTCTAAATTACATTTTACGAATTTGAAATTTTCTAGTTGAAAATGTTAACTTTTTACATCCGTGATTGCTTACCCAAGAGAAAAGAACGAAGGAAGTTCAAAATATACAAAGAAAGATTTATTCAGTATTTGGTAGAATTATCGAACTTACCGACCGAGTGAACCGACAGTCGGTAACAGAGCATACTTTTTTCTTGATCCATCGCTTCGGGATGAGCGGCGTAATCGCAAGGATACACACGATCGGTATACAGAAAACGACGCGTAGGTAGATTGTCCTAAAAAATATGTTTGGTAAGGTGAATAGCCTCCCGATGTCGCCAGTATCGTAAATTATTTGGAACGCCAAAGTTTTCTCCCTCTCAAAATACTCGGCCGTCTGCAGAGCTGTATATATATATTTTTTTGTATACGGGTGTAGATATATGTATACATTAGAGACGAGACATTTTAGGTCTACGTGCCGAGTCGCTCGAACCGCATGGCCGTGTCGTCAAGGGGCGAAGCACGAACACACGGATATCGCCACACAGTGGAAGAGAAAGATAGAGAGGGAAGGAGAAAAGGAATATTAAAGTTTAGCATCGTACCCTAGGCACTCTTTTCTCGTACGAATATTCTCTACCATCGTTACAATTCCGCGTATAGCAACAGACGAAAAAAAATATCCATTTTTTTTTCTTGTTCATGTTTTTTCCATTTTACATCGACGCATTCGTTCATTGATTAGTTTTGGACAAGTTTCGTTGCTGGTATTCCACGGAGACTGTATACTTTGAATTAGAGTTTTCGAAGGGGTTGTTCAGGATTTTTAGAACATTGCGTATGACTTACGAAAATAAAGAATTTCGATGGGAAGAACGTGGTGACTACCAAAGAATTCAGCAACTTGGGGTATTCGTTGCGGCTGCAAATGTAAACCTGATTAAAAATGAACGGTTTGGACTTTTAACCTGGATATTTCGACTCTGTTCGGAATACTGAGATTCCGTTGCAATTCCCAGTTCTAATTTCGTGCTCTTGACAACCGAAATTTTAATCCAATGGACAGTATTAATACATCAAATTAAAAGCCCCGTTTCAGCTTGTCTCTTTTCGAACGTCAGTTCTCGCACGTACTTCCTCTTAATTTTACATGTAGTTCGTTCTAAAAATGGTGATTTTCGTAGAGATTGAGAGAAATGGGTCGGAAGGATAAATGCGAGAGCGAGAGAAATTTGTTAAGCTGAAAAACGGGATATTTCGATCGTGGAGAACACGAAGGAATAATTCAGCCAAAACTTAGTTTATCAGTGGCTTTTTTTTCCAATCTCTTTCCAGACATAGAAATCTGTCGCCCTCGCATCGCCTCTTTTCGGCCTTTTATTCCTATCTCGGGCTGTCTCTCTTTCTCTTGTACACACATACTCGCTTAGTGCGACTCGCGTTTTGTAAATAGAAACGAGGAAACAAAAAGAAGCTGAAATACGTAGAAAGAGAGTGGTGAGGAGAGAGTTTGGGGGGGGGGGGAGGGGGGAGAAAAAGAAAAAGCGAGAGTAAAAACGGGTTAAGCGCCATAGTATCATCTTCCTTTCTTCCCCTCTTTTTTTTTTACTTTTCTTCGCTCATTCTCGTGAACTGAGCCTATGCACATTACAAGGGAAAATAGAAACTGGAACAGCTCGATATTTCGTGTGTATCTCTCTATCTCGCTTCTTATTCCCCGAGAGGTTGTGAAGTATACTTAAAAAAAAACAATACGACGACGAGCCGCTTCGAAAAAAGTCCCTTTGTGCACCGACTTCCTCTTGTGTATACTCATATCTATATATATCTATATACTTACATGCTCAAAGGCTTCTCTTTCCGGTATCTGAATAATGAAGAAAAAAAAGTTTTCTCCTATGTGAGAAGAAAAAATGCTCGGACTCTTTCATCCATGAGAATGGACACGTTTAATTACTCAAAAAACAAATGACATACCCCCAAGTGAAACACTTCTGACTCTATTGACTATGTGGATGAGCCAATGAAAATTAGTCGCACATTTATTCATAATTATGGAATGTGTGCAATGTTCATGGTCATATAAATTGTACTAAAATGTTGTGAAAGCAATAAGAGATACTGAACACTATACTACCGAAGAAAACAAGAGGTGGAGTTATTTCAACCTTTGCATTGAATCATTGATCGTTGCAAAAACGTTCGTCTACTGGAAAGGGTTTTTTCGTTTTTGGCGTACGTGACCCTTTTATATGAGGGGGTTAATTCTCGCCCGCCCTGATGATCGTAAATTTTTCGTAGCCCTCGTATGAAACTTTGAATACAATCGAAGTCCTCCCCCATCGTTGAATTCTCTCATGACGCGTGCTGGACCACGTGCAATCTCTCGAACACACTATAGCTATAGCTCGTATCTATAGAGCTATATTTACGATTTTTCGCATTAAAGATTCACCCTCGGTGATTCTATTCCTCAGTCCCACCCTCAATGTCAAAGCTAATGTTGCAATTCTCTAGCATTTGTCACGTACACACATATCGAGCCAGTTTCTCATTATTCTTGCTCCATTGTTCTGAAAAAATGCATTCAAATGAGCTTTTCAAGTTTACATTTGTTTAATTTGTTCTAATTAAAAATGTTTGTTATCAAACACAAAGTTAGCCGTGTAATTAGTCAAGCGGAATGAAGAATTTTTTACATCGGGAGAGCAAAGAATTAGTTACTTTTGAGCTCTGCTAGTAAAAAATTCTCAACTCTTTCGAAATATGTATCGCCCACACGAGCTGTAGGATTTCGGTCACTGGCCCATAACTCGCCACACTGATGTTGGACGCCTGGAAAGACATGTATGTAGCAATCGAGTGCATTTACTACTCCGGTTAATTAGCCCGTCCGGCATTATATCAACACGTAGAAAATCGGATTGAAATGAAAAAAAAACTTATACTATAACGTGTAAATAGAAATTACGGTCTTGTTAAATATTCATGGTTAGCTTCCCAAAACGCAAATAATAGGGGTCGATTTGAACAGAGAACTTAATACTGTGTAAATATGCAACGTACATTAATAGTCACATGCACAAGCTTTTGCACGCTACACGTAACGACCCAGATTTACCGATCGATATTCCTTGGCCTCGTTACGCTTTCGCGGATCATTAATTCATTTATTCTTTCTTCGCGTTTTTCATCTGGCACCTGTACATTTATTAGAAGCGACATAATATTTGATGCTGAGATCGAAAATGAGATTCAAAAAATTGAGCATAAGACCATCAAGTAGATATTGTCCCTATTTATTCTTCCCTTAGATCTTCGCGCAAAGAGAAATACATTCGCGTGGACAAAAGGTGAGCAATGATGCACTTGTGAACATCCCGGTTCGTGAGATAACGCTTGGGAAAAGAGAGAAAGAGAGAGAGAGAGAGAGAGAGAAAGACATATAGAGGGAATCGGTGTGACGAAGCGTGAGACGTAACACGTTATTACTTTGCGGATCGTTCGGCGAGGTCATGGTCAGTCGCGGTGCGCTGAAACTGAGAGTCAACAAACTCTGGCCGAGCGAGATAAACGTGTGTGTATTTATATATATGTTGAAAATCTTGGCCGCGAACCTGGTTGCTCGACAAGTCCGGTTAACAAACTGGCCAGGAGAATTTAAAGGGAGGACGAGGAGATTGATATTCAGCCCCAAAATAATTGAGAATAAACTGTTAATAGTAAACCTCGATTGCATAGCCTAGAAACCCTCAAATTATGAGGAAAAGTGAAAAACGTTTTCCAACGCAAACTGAAACTAGTTTGAAATTGAAACGCCTCCGGCTGCTGCACAAGTGCTGGCTTCTCAATCCTTCCAAATTCGTAAGAAATCAGTTGGACAGCTCGCGAGAAACTCATCATCCAAAATTCATGTACACAATATTCAAGAGCAAAGTGATTGGCAAACAGCGCTCAAGTGTAAAAAAATTTGGATTATTAGTTCCGGAGATATGCTCATTTGAAAATTGAACCGCTCGAGTGGCGTTCGTGTCTCTCGTGCGTGGCCGCTGGAGTAGTGGTACGGAAGTGCAAAGTGCATTCTTTGTATTCTCAATACAATCGAGCGCCTTCAAAACATAAAGAGAGATAAAGAAAGAGATGACATTCTAAAAAAAAAGTGCTTGAGCGATGACGTCATTGGTTAGCTGAGAGAAGATGGCCCTCGAATAAAGAGGGACGACGTCATGAACGAGTCCTCAGAGCACTGCGATAGTTTGCGCGTCTCTACGACAGATGACGCGAGCGATTGCTTCTTCTTCGTCTCTTCCCTTCTGCCGTATGCATGTGTATGCGTGACGTCACGGCCGCACGAAGGAGGCGGGGCACGCGAGAGCGCAGGAGATGGCTGCGCGCGCCGAGTTGAACGACCCCACCGAGTTCAATACACCGTGAAGTTGCCGTCATCGACGACGACGACGACATCGTGGTGCGTCCGATGCTCATCTTCATCACCTTGATACTCTTTCGAAAAAAAATAAATAAAAAAAATCTCGGCGAAGCTCAATTCCATCGATTCTGTGCTTATAACATTCATTTTACTGCACATCTGGATAATGAATTAAAAACGTGTTGGGGCAGTCCTTTTTCCTAAACGTCTCCATTGGCAAACTATTTTTGAATGGGTAGCAACACATTTTGCGTTTCCCATTTTTTGTTCCCGTAATTCATACATTCTTTGCTCAGTTCTGGAATTCTCGCTCGCACGCCTATATTTAAAGATTTAGGAGAGTCGCTTCCTTCCCAACTCCATTGCTACCACTACGATCCACACCCGTGTGTGTTTCTCCCTTCTCGGCTTTCTTCAGCTCTAACATCCGCGTGTGCAAGCCTGGCTCCTCTTCTTTTCACCGTCGTATAACGGATTGCATCCGTTTCCGGTGTTCAAGAAAACCTCAATCCGACCCCTGTCTATTCCTGTGTTTAAACTCGGCGAGGTAATTAGGATAATCGGCTTCCCAATTATAGATCAAAATTTCCGATACTATGATTATGTCTTGAGCATAAATCATGTCCGGGTATCCTTTCTTATCAGGTTCATTCGAAATTCCGCAACACCATGGAACCGAAACTCGAATCGTTTCTCTTCATATAAGTCATTGTGCGCTGCGATGGTGACGAGAGGGTGCTTTGCTGGTCGCCACGCGGCGGACGGTGTGCATACTACTCTAAGAAACGTGCGCCGGTCTATGAAGATGCGTGTTCTTGAAAGTATCTACTAAGGTATGAACTTTGGTTTAAGCAACAGCATCACAAGCGTATTGAATGCTGTTGTGACATCAAGAAAAATAAATGTTGCGTAAAAAAAAATAAAAACAAATTCCATATCGTTCGGTACGTAAACGAAGAATCCAGTTTGTATTTCTCAATACTACTTGGCTTGTGAACAAGGATAGAAAGAAAGAGCAAGGACTCTTGTATGTATATATGTGTGTGTAGAGATCAAGTACCGTTAGTCTCTCACTCTCCTACGACCCAAGGATACGTACAGTCGAGTTCTCGCTATAAGCGCGAGCACCTGAAATATTGCACAATGTTTTTCTCCTTCCCTTGTGCCTTCCGCCATACCCATCACTTTTTTTTCTGAATTCCGAGGATTCAGGTATTTGACAACGAGGAGAACGATCCTCGTGTCAAAGATTCGAGCTTATGACAGGGTACGGGTTGTAATTGGAGAAAACTATTTTCGGATGTTTGTGAATGTTAATCGCGTAGCGTCACGTGACTCTCAGAGGGTACCGCCACGATTACTAATTTTAGTAGCGGAATTGAATTTTCGAGGAAATTTCGTATCTCGTTGTGTATCGGAACCGGTGGTTCACCCCCCCCCCAACAAATGACACGGCTCTGGCAAAACAAGATCATCGCGCATGCGTCTGCTTAGACTCCCCCTTTTCTTCTCCCGCTTCCCTCGTCGTGACTGCTTTTTTTTTCTGTTCTGTTCTTTTTCGTAACGCTGCTTTGCGAGGTGTGTTTCACTCTCTGCAGTGCTAGCCTTCTCTTTGCTGCCAACCGCAGCCTGTGCGAAACAGCGTGTCTAGAGACGTGCAAGCAATAGAGGTTATGGGGGTCATGTGCTCGTATTACGTACAACGAATTTTCGCAACGATCAGGGTCACCCTTAGGAGAGTCAGCGAGATGCTAATTATCCCTCGCAGGCATGACTGATTAATCGATTGATGAAATATTTGCCAATAACCAAAACAATAGGGAGGTTCATCGGGTTTATCATCATTCACGATTTTAGGTCCTTGGCTCTTATGATTCTGAAGAATCCTACCAGAGAGCCACTCTTTTTATTCCCATCGGACGCAAATAAGGAATAATTTCATTTTCAAAATTAGCAGCCTCTCGCACTCACAGTCGCGGACCATCGACTGAACCATGCTGTGAGCGGCTTAATTTATTAACATAGCGGTCATCTTGAATAGTACACAACTACGCCGCTAGGTGGACGAATTTAAAAAGTCTGTTTACAATCGTCAACACGTTTACCCCCCGATCTAAACAAGAGACGAGTCACGAAATAATTGTTGGGGGTAGAAGTGGTAGTGGACGAACTGCATTTCCCCAATCTGTCTCGTGGAATAATTGCAGGCTACTTTGCGCCTATGTGTAGAATTTCTCGTGTCGCCCGCACGGCCTCCTCTCACCCTACGCGTTCGTGGGGAGCGCCGTCGCGCGAGCAACTCGTCAGAGCGCAGCAGCGAGCACGCATTCAGTTCTCCCCCCGCCCGCAACTCGACAACCCTCGATGCCCCTTCCAGGCTGCTCCTCTCTCGTTCGAATTGCTGTCTCGAAGCGTCTCGCGTCAGTCGCGCGAGAGCCTTCTGCGGGGGAGGAGCCTCGCTCTCACTGCCATTAGAATAAAATATCTATATAGTGTGTGTGTTAAAAAAAATTACGTATCAATTATAACGAAGTGAGGAAGAGTAATCACGACCTTTCTGAAAGCTTCGCACGGATCAACACGAATAATATAAATAATAATATAAATAATAATTCTTAGTGCAAGTGGGCTCGTCATTCGATCGATCTCGTGAACGGAAATTCATTTTTTTCCTCACATCTCTATCTTCGATATTCATATATTTATATATTCCGTGAATACCCAAGTGAAACGTGAATATGTGTGAGCTAAAGCGATTTTAAAATACAATAATTAAAAAAAGTTATTATCACAACGAAGAGGCAGCTGTACGTTATCAGGAATCCGCTTCTTTCGAGTATGTAATCGTGTTTACTCTCTGTTCTACTTTTTAAAAGCTCTATCGTACGTGCTCATACGCATATATATAAATAATAAGTACAGATATGCACGAGATATAATATTGAATCAACTTGTTCGCTGGCTGTTTAAACTCAGCGGACCATCAACAATGATCGTGTTTAATAATTCATTTAGTTTATTTCTTTTCACATGTACTTTGTGTTTTGGTTTGCATCTTTGTGTATTTTTCTCATTTCCCTTCCTGCTCCCCACCTCGTATCGCTACCCCTTCTCTCGCACGCCGGAGTTCCACGCTGAAGCGGGTAAAGTGTAGTGAAATTGTGACGCAAGAGCGCAAGAGCGTTTAACGCGCTCTCGTTCCAGCTCTACCAATTCCCGTTGACGCGACGACGACGGCCGAGAGCGGCGGCAAAGAGGGAGGGGCGGGAGTGCGGAGGAGGGGAAGCGAACGTGCTAAGGAAGAGAAAAATATAAAGAGCGAATACCGATGCAGAACGCCTGCAAACGGATTGTTGAGATTTAAATTCCGTGGAGCTGGACAAAACTGGCGATTTAAACAGTCAATCGCCCGGCGTTATTCTCATCCCCTCCCTTTTTTATTTCTACTCCAGGCGTACTAAATATAGCTCGTGAATACATATTCATTAGAGAGCTCGTTTTTTCTCTATTTCTTTCGCTTTTATTTCGACAGTAAAGCTTATTTATTCCGCTGTTTTTCTAATTTTAGCTTTCTGCTCGTACACATGCAACCAACTTTTTCACTCAAACGTGCGTCAGTTCAATTTCATTCCAAGTATTCCGGGCTTTTTGACGACACCTCAGTTTCTTCATATATCACTTCATGCTTCACTCGACGTGAGCTCATATTTGAGAGTCGTCATATTTACTTAAGGAGATCGGAGAAGGGGAAAAGACACTAGTGTCTTGCTCTTTCTCTCCTTGTAGTGGTGTGTCCCCGGCTTCGTCAGTAGGTCAATGCAGCAACAAGTCGCGAATGACAGAGAGAAACAGAAAGAGAAAAAGAAACGAGTAATAATAAAATAAGGGACTAGAAACCCAATTATTATTATTAATTAACAAAACCGTTGAAATATTTTTTTATTGGTTAATTTATTTGACATTGTGGATCGAATTAAAATCGTCTTCTTTAACTGGCATTATTTTTCCCTGAGGGAATGATTACATATGCCATTTTGTATTTCGAATGTCATGCGAGGGGAAATGACAGCGGAATTTGAAAAAATGCAAACGATTCGTGATAAATATTGTCGTGCACAAAAGCACGTAATTAGTTCGAGTTGGCGTCTCTCAACTTTCGTGAAGGAAAAGAAAAAAGAAACTAAAGACGGGGGAACGTGTATGCGGGTGCGCGTGTGTACGTTTATTATACACGATGCTTCTCATCCGCTGAGTCTCGAGGACTCGGAACAACAGTTATTTTCCCCGTAGTCTAACGTTTGGGCGCATCCCTCCCCACTCACGCTTGCATTTACACTCTCCCCTCTCCGGGCGCTTCGTTTCCCACTCCCAGGCTTCGCGCTTCTCCCACTCCTCGTGGGAGGCTGCGCACGAGGCACGCGCGCATGCACCGGCCGACAGTCTCGCCGGCACAGCCGCGTGGCTAATACTGTGCGGGCCCCATTGCAACGTTTTTACGCTGTGTCGTGGTGGGGCGAAGGACGAGCTTCTCGTAGCGAATTCATGTTTTTTTATTCCTCTCCCTAAACTACCTGAAACACACTTACTTTTTATTTCTTTATTTTCTAAACATTTTAGCTTGCCCATGCCAATATTTGCTCCTTTTTCTGGCCTCGCGCAGACGAAAATTTTTATGTTCTCTCAAACTCTCCCTTGTTCAGGGCCTTGGCAAACCTTTTTTTGTGCTCTTCATTTTTTTACTTTCATTCCTTTACCTGCCCTATAATATTAGTGACCCTGAACACCGATATATAAATATGCTTCTTACGTATAAAACCACAAGTTTATTCGATAAATCGATCCCCAACCTTTCCTCAATGTCTCGACCATTTTAATTCCCATGCCTTTTTTTTTTTTTTTCCAATACTTTCTCTTCCTCGTCTATCTCCCCCCATGCCTCCTCGACTCGTTCAGACACTGCCTTTTTCTTATCTTAAGCTCATACGAATTATTTATATCTTTCATCTGTCCCTGAATTTTTGAGATATTACTTATCCGAAATTGCAACGCGATACAGCCTTGTGCGCTCAATTTCCTCGACACTTTTTATTGCCACATTTGGAACGAGAATTCGAGAGCTCCGCAATATATCATTATTCGAATATTCGAAATATCGTAATGGTTCAGTTCGAATGGAAAAATTACTCAGAATCATTTGTTTTTACGACTTTTTTGTTTCTACTCTTATAACACCAGCTTTTTCGTCGTCTCCCAGACAATTTATATATTTGTATATGCGTGTGTTCCTCTGTATTTCACGGGCCCAACGGGGCTGCCGACTGACCCTGAAAGTTCAACAGCCCCCCGTCCTTTCCCTTTGTGTTCTGCGGTGAGCCTAACTCTCGTGCGTTCTTCCTCCCACCCTTTTTTCTTCCTTTTCTTCCTCTTCTACTTCCCCTTTCTTTCTCATCCGCTCCTAACAGCAAGAGAACCTAAGAAAGAAGGGGAAAAGATAGCTATCCTCATACTGACTGGACCGACACGAGTCGAAAGAGATTTTTTCTTTTAGATCGTACGCCATCTTAGTTTTTACGAGTTTGTTTCATCATTAGTTCGTTAGGCTTGTCAAAGAAAATTTGTTGTCATTCATTACTAATTGCTCACTTCGCCTCCCTCGCACATTCGATTTCGCTTGATTTAGACAATTTTGTAATAATCTTGTCAAAATTTATTAATCTTTTCTCTGTCGTCTTTTCGGGGGTTCAGACATTTTTCTTCTTCACATGAATCTTTTGTAAAAAGAATTTTTTTTCTCGAAATCGTGAAGAGGAACAGGAAGTTTCTCTTTCTCATCAGGGCGACCCTCCAAAAGAGAGAGAGAGAGAAAATTACGTGGCCAGCCCAGCCTCCACCCTTGACGCAAACCCAGATGCCCTTAAAGGGGATAGTGCGTACCGAGTATTGACCCGTTTGCCCTTCCGGCTTCTAAAAAGTCTGGAGGACACTCGCCCTACAACCTACCACAAGGACTTTATCTGAAAAAGTTTTTAATTTTTAGTTTGAATCGCAATTATGTGTCAGGGGCTTTGTTCCTACGGGATATGGATTTCGAATGTCGTGGGCTCAATTGATAATTAGCTGTAGTTCATTTCACAATCTAAATCCTCGCTGGCAGGCCCAATGCTATTTTTTTAATCGTACTCCTTCCTGGTTAGGTATAAATGATCAGAAGTCGTTGATTCCACACACTTTGAAGGAGGATTCTACTTAAACAGTCAGAGATAACGCAAGAGTGCAGAAGACCAATCTTGTAGAGAATCAAATTTCCTACAAAAAAGTTCGTGCACTTAAGTCTCTTACTTCAATGGTTCAATTCTGAGAAAAGTTCGAAGATCGACTCAGCTTTTGGGGGCGCATGAGAGCGACGTGTTTTCAAGGGCTTCTCCCGAACCGTTGCTAGGACTAAACTGCTGGTTTTTTGTAAGGGAATTTCATGCTCAGGAAAATTGCTACACCTCTAGCCGTTTCGATAACATTTTTTCAATCTGATATTCTCTGCTCAAAACCCGAAGCTTCGCGATTCATTCAAAAGTTCCTAAACAAGTAGAAAATAAATTTTTTGAAATCAGAACATGACGAAGCTCAAATTTATTGAAATTGCATTGACTTTGTATCGTTAAAATTTCTTTTTGCTTTCGTAGTCAAAGTAGAACGAGATGGACAGATGAAACATTGGCTCGGGGCATATCGTCGTCCAGCTGGTAAACAGCTGCCCACATCCTGTACTCGAGACACATCGACGACTATATTCCATCCTCCTGTATCCGTCTTTCTCTTTTTGCTGTAATTCACCTTCTCGTCTCGTATTCCAATGGTTATAATAATCGTATGTTATGACATTTGTTTAAATGTTATTTCCGTTTCTTTAGTCATATACAGATTATTACCTCTACCACATAACAACAATGAGAACAGTGACGACAATGAATTTGCGAGTTTGCTTCTACAATTTTTTGCAACCTAATTCAGCTCGATCGTTTCAAATGTGGGATAGATTCAGAAAAACTCACGGCGTATCGTTCATTTCAATGACGCTGACGTTTGCAACGTCGGAATGCAACGAGAAAAATTGATTTTATTAATAATTTGTTTAATCAGTAAAATCATCCTAATTTTTCGAGCCGATAGATTTTTGTGGGGAGAAAAACCGATCGCAATTTAATTCTGAATGTAAATCATGGGCTTTGGCAAAGGAAAAACATAATTTTGCTTCATTCCCACAATGCAAACTTCAAATTCGTTTATCCCATTGGAAATTAGTCAAAATTTGATGACACTGCCTAGAATTTTTTTTACCCAATTATTTAGACGACCAGGTATGAAAAAATTGAAATATTCTGATTCCCTAATAAATAGATGGATAGATATTGAGAATAAATAAAAATCGTGGCTCACACACGTGTTGCTACTGTAACTGAGAGATACGATGGCGAAATATCAGCAGCAGGTGCAAGCACACCAGCGGCACTCTCTCAGAAGGCACGCGACTTGTCGTTCTGTACACTCTAATTTTTTTCTTTCTCTTTTTTTTTCTTTCGGTTATTTCCCCCTCCCTCTCTTCCTCTTGCCCCTTTTTTATTTTTCGTTCTCTCTTCCCTTCTTTCTTCCTTACGCTCTCGATGGCTGCGATCCAAGTTATGCATCTGCCGTTTCTCTCGGGGGCTTGGCGGACGCACGTGCCCACCGACACAACCGTCATGGCCGTTCCTCGTACTTGACGATGCCTTACACATACGGTCCCAGCTAAAAATCCCATTTTAATGGCGTTTCCGTATTTCAGAGGTCTCGATGAAAAATAAATAAATCTGTAGCGTTTAGGATGCTATGAAATGATTATCAACAAAAAAATAAGGCCAGAAGTTGGTAGGACAATTGTTTAAACGAAGATTCAATTTATTAAGCGCAGAAAATGTCGGAAAATTTCACGTCCATTACAAAAAGAAATGCTGAACGTGAATTGGTAATTATTTTTCATGGTGAATGTTAATGAAGGCACAAAATTGGAAAACTAGCAGAATTTTGTGCATTTTGATAAATAAAATTTTTTGCCTCGGACTGTATGTGTAAAACATTTTTAAAACACATGACCCGGCCTCGGGATGTAAAAGACACTGAGCGCAGCAAATTTTTTGCTTCTTCGAACTCGCGCATCGGTTTTTTTCCAAGTCATTACAAAGAAGAGTCGCGTGGCTATGAATAAATGCATATATTGATAATGAACCGGTAAAAATGATGAACGACTTGGCGAATGAATTAATCACTGATAACATTTATCGACAAATTTTTATTCGAATTTTTCGTATCGAAGAATGAAAGAAAAAATTGAGAACTCATGCTCCACGCCGAAAGCCATTAATTATTTCATGTTTTACGACGAGCAGGTGGGCTTCGATTATATTATCATATATATTCATTTTCGTATGTATATATTGAAATATGCACGTGTATTTATTAGCACAAGACGTCGCGACGCCTTGTATCTCGTTCCCCTCCTTTTACTATTTATTGCGTGGGTCGCGAACATAACCACGACCCGCGCAACTGTAAAACCTCTCGGAACAGTTCTAGCTCAATCCACGTGGTGCAATCTATTTTTTTTTTCACCAATATTAACGAATAATCCATTTTTTCTGTAAAAAAACCGCACAGCATTGTTCGTAGAACGTTTGCGCTCATTCATTTTTTAATCCATTGAACCAGCGCCACGCGCTGGCGCTGGTTCGTGAAAAATCCGCTAGGTGGCCAGGCGCATGACGTTTCTCGTGAGCGACGAAAACGGCTGTGGTCTTTATAAGGCTTGCTAAGTTTTCGGCTACTGAGCCGCGTTTTTCCGTCGTATTTTTCAATCTGTTTTATTCGCATCAAAATAAATTTGATGATTAATTTTTATTCATTAAGCTCGGCAAATTTTTGTTTTGAATTCGATCTCTGGAACATGTTTAATGCGTTTTTAATGAAAGTATTTAGTACTGTTTGCTGTACGCGAACGATGAATGTAAACGCTAACGAAAACCGTTCTTTGACGAGCGTTAATGTGCTTAGGAGGCGCGTGGGAGGGTTCTCGGTGTTAAGAGCGACACTTATATATGGCGTGTAATAATGTGGGTCAGTGGGAAACCGTTTCGTTCGCTCTCCTCGCGGATTGCAAGAGTTATACGTCATCGTTTCAGTGATCGTTTCGCTTTCCCGCTTTACTATCCTATATCTAACATTATACGTAGACACGTGAATATATATATATATATTATTGTATACGGAGATACAAGACTCGAGAATACGTAACGATGATATGACGTGGGCGTTCGTACAGGGATCCCCCTCTCTCCTCGCTGCATCTCACTCTTTCTTGTCTACTATGAACACACCTCTAGCAAAGTTTAGTTCGCGCTGGATATATTTAGAACCCGGAAGTTGGCACGACTATACGACTTTTTCTTACCGGTCAGCCACGACATTTGAATACGCTATTTATTGTCGCGTATGCTGGTTGGTAAATGAAATTGCTTGAATCGTGCGAAATTTCACAACATTTTAGTTTTTTCTGTCAGTGTTTTTGTTTTTGTTTTAATATATAAAGTAACTGAAATGATGGGACTTTGCGAGGTTGTTTGAGCAAACAAAATGAATCCTTAGTAACGATAAATGCCTCCTGGGGTTAGGTCAACAAAATGGCGCTTCGTTCAATTCGAAATGGCGGACATGGTACCCCTAAGGGCAATCTGTGCATAATGAGCAAATCGGATGGATATGGCACTCGAAGAAATGATTACAAAATGGCAACTGATTTAAATCTCTGTTAAGGGAAGGTGATGGCGTGCCCGAGCACGACGATCGTGATAACGGCACAAGGAAAAGTGTTCGCTCGTCCGGCAAAAGGGTTTCTTCCCGAAAGGGTCGACTCCCCAGAATCAAATACACGTATACAAAGCTAATAACACGCACACCTGTTACGTCACATTATAAATCGTTTATGCACTCCTCGAGGGTCCTGATGCAGAAAAACTGAACGGGCTTTCGTACATGTTATTTTTTTATCGTTCAACTTCATCTTGAATCTTATCATTCAGGCATATGGACTGCTTGGCTAATTAATTACTCAAGGTCGCTGAAGCTTCTCACCACAGTTATTCTTCAAACTCGACCATCTTGAAATTATCAACGCCGTTTTATTTCTCATCATTCTTATTTACCGTGATCAATCAACCGGAAGTGATCCCGGCGGATCCAAAAGTCTTCATTTTTAGAAGCCAGCTTTTCTTCAACAATTGATTCGCCGGCCAAGCGGTCACCCAACCAAGTACTGACCTCGCCCAAAACTGCTTAACTTAAGGAACTTCCAAAATCTCGCATCGATCAGACATTCATTCCTAACGAATCCATCAATTATTCATACATTCTTCATCGCAATTGTAATGACTAAAGTTTCGCGACCGACTGCACGTAATAGGCTGCAGTAAAAAAGCAGGAGAAAGCGAATAACGTACATGAAAATCGAGGTAGGCTTTGATGAAACAAGGGATTAGGTAACTCCACAGAAACAATTATGTTAGAGCTAATGAGTTACGAATGCCCCAACAACAACTCCCTTCGCATAAAGTTACATCGAACTAGTGCGTAGGTTTCCAAGAGAAAACGTACAAGTTCCTTTCGTAACAGATATATTGCCCGAATTCAGCCTCCAATAGGCTGCTCACTTTTCAATGCTTTCAATATTTTATTGTTTATTAACCGGTTACCGAGTCATCATATATTATCATATATATACAGTTTTGTCATGAAAACTGAAAAGTTGACCAGTCAACGTTGAGATCGACCGAAAAATATCGATTTTTATTGATGATTTATTCAATTTTTTAAATGATCCCAAATTTCTTGAGCCAGTAATATTTCTGGTACGAAAAATCGATCGGTTCGTCGCCACAATTTATTCTCAACATAAATAACGAGCTTCGGCAATGAAAAATACGAATTTCGTTGCGTTCCAACGACGCAAACTTGAACCTCATAAATTTGAATGAGAAATGGAGAAAATGTTGAATTTTTTCATTCACCAATGTTAAAAAATAATCGATGGAATAATAATTGTTCGACAAACGTGGACGTGCGTCGAACCGTTTTATAGTAACGAGATTTACTCGGCAACCCTTTTGCCCACTGCCACCTTCCCTTCGTGTGCATAATCAAGTCAGACCAAGTCTCCGTGTGGCTTCACTTATGTCTGCGTTTGTGCCTGACTGTAACGCCAAAACGTTTTTCACGTTAATGGGTCATGGCGACGCTTTCTCACGCGCTAATTTATTTACGAGCTGCTAAAACCATTTCTGCCTCAACGCCCCGCTATACTCAACTATTCTCACGTGTATATATATACAGACGCCCATGATGGAGAATTCACCCCCGTCCATCGAGGGGTGCATTTTAATGCAATTTCCGTTCTCTGAATCATTTTTAAATAATACAAATTCGCATATTTCTTGATCACCGATAATAATCGAGGCGACATTGATGTTAATGCCTTTTTGGAGTGGAAAGTCACGATGACCATGCACCGGAAGCTCCAAATATGGTCGAATATCGTTAAAACAATTTTCTTAACATTTCCGATCCGAGGAAATGAGAATAAACTGGACTGTTCTGATTGCAGGACAAAATAGAAACCCTTTCGTTAGGCTCGCGTCAGCAAATTCCTAAACTTTTTTTCTTGCCTGTCCAGCATTTAAATATCGGGGAATCCCTCTCGGTTAAAAACTCACTTTTTTCAGTGCAACTTTAACCACGAGAGCCTCACATTTAAATCCCACGAAATGACTCATACATCAGCTTCCCTCTCCTTTGCTCTTTCTCGAGCAGCCCATGAGAGATGAATGAATGAATCCTCCTTCTCCCTTTTCCTCAACTCTCGACCTCTCCTCCCCCCTCTCTCTTGTACATACTCATTTTCATGAATGGATATGTTTACTAGATCGTCTTATGGCACACCCTCCAGATAGACATAATCGTCAACAGTTAAACACGTTTTTTGTCTTTTCGTTCAATCGTACTCTACCGTCTCAGCATCTTCCAATTCTTATTCAACATTTCCATATTCATCCGACGACACTCTTTCTTACGCAGTACGTAACAAATCTTGCCATTGTTTGATTTTTCATACTAATTGCAAGATTCCATTACATTCTTCATTCATTTCATTTAAGAAATAAATAAAGTAATAATAACAATAGTAGTCGTAGTAGGAGGAATGATCTTTTCACGATGTTGAAGTTTGCATCGTCGGAATGCAACGAAATTTTGTTTTTTCTTCAACAGAGCTCATCATTATTATTGCATATTTGATCTGACCAACAAAACGATCCTCTGTTGCGACTGCGACACTCAATTTACATAAAAAATTGCCATTATTTTTGAAATATAAATTATTTATTAATTAATAAATAATTAATATAACCTGGAAACTGAAGTTTGCAACGTTAGACTCCAAATAAAAATGCTATTTATATTGATGTTCTGTTCAATTGTATAAATCATGAAGATTTCCGTGTAGATTTTCTTTTTGGATCGTAAAAAAAAAATGGTTTTATTGTCTTGATTAAATATTGAAAGAGAATCGTGAGATGTGGTCAAGAAAAAACGGAATTTCGTTGCATTCCCACGATGCTAACTTCGGCATCGTATAACATTTTCTCAACCAGAATAACGATGGAATAAATAATAATAATAATAATAATAATAATGATAGTATTACAATGTTGATAATAATAATAATAACGTTTGTTCGATTTATGGGCTTGATAGGTCGCGGAATGATCAATAAACATATACAAATGTAGACTTGTTAGATGTACGTGAGTCAGCCTCTCTTTCGAGGACACGAATCCTCATCGAGGACGTTGCGTAATTCTTCCGCGTCTATGTCAAGCTATTTCCGTATTTATTACTACGTTCTGACTCGGCTCGTATTCTTCGTCCATTCGATATTGTTGAACATGCGTATTGAGCATTAAACTGAATCGTAAAATAATCACGTGAACATTCATTTTTACATTATTTAGATTTTTTTTTCTTTTATCAATTAAAAAATTGAAATTGTTCACGTAATTTTTCGCTGATGGGAATGATTTCCCCGGGGAGGGATTTTTAAATAAACTTTGTTGTTGTGTTTATTATTTATGATTATTTGATGAACAAGCCACTCGATAAACGCACATCCATCGACCACTTCCTGTTCATATACTCACACATATCCGCGTATAAATTTAGTACATAAATCGCTGAACAAGAGCTGCCAACCGAACACGCACTGTTGACTTTTTTTTATTCTCTCCGTTTCCTTTTGTATTTACACTTTTGTGCACGCGGCCAGAGAGAAGAGTGAAAAGAAAAAAAAAACGAAAAAAATGAAACGATAAACGTATAATAAGCTCGTCGAACCGGTGTCTCGTTTTTTTTTTTTTTTCACTCTTCATGCAGTCCCGTGCTAACCGGAACTTCCCACGATCTCAATAGTTTATTTATTTTATCACTCTCCTTTCACAGCTTTATTGAACGCGATGACAAATTTCTCGCAATACATATACGTTTTTTTTTGAGAAAAACAAAAAAATCAATTTGTTTAACTCCCGATAATTGTATCGTTTGTTTGAAAAAAATGAAACAACGGTCGTTGGAACTGGAATCCTTTCCGGATTCGTTTTTCCATCACTGAATTTTAATTCTCTATCTTTATTGGGATTTTTTCTCTTTGCAGGGCTGTGAAAGCATTTCAGCAGGTGTTATGGGTCGATCCCAGCTTTCCTCGCGCCTGCGAGGTTCACCTTCGTCTAGGTCTCATGCTCAAGGTTCATGCTGACTTCGATGCTGCCTTCAAACACCTGACACTAGCCCTAATCGACGCCAGTACACCGGCTTCTTTCTCCAAACTCGAGAGTAAGTTTTTATTCCTTTAATTTCATTCGATCGATCAACGATTCATGCGTCCAGAAAAAACCACTTTGTTGAGTTTTTTTTTTTTATCCGTATAACGCGAATAAACATTATGACAGCTTGAAAACACAATTTTTTTTGGCAATTTGAGGAGAAAAATAAATTAACGCAATGATGCCCTTAATGAGGGCGAAAAATCGACTCGGAAAATTTTTAAAACAATAAAAAAACACCCAAAAGCAGGTCAACAAAACTGTTGAACTTAAAATGAAAAAAAAAAAAGAAATGATGAATATTACGATAACTCGATATATCCGCGAGACGAACTTGCAAGGCCTCACCAGAAGATTAATAGCCTCCAGCAGACGTATATTTATCCACTGTTCTCACTTTCTTTGCTGAACTTGACCCCGTTTTCTCTAGCCCCTCGTGGCTCAATAACCTGTGACGAGATACTCTCGACGTGTTACGTATTTAGACGTCGCAATTATCCAATGGAAAATAATACTCTCTGTCCATTTTCCTTCGACCACGCTGTTACAAGCTTCCACGAGATTCTTACACCCGTCCATAATAGTCTTTCTTGTTTCTCTCAAAAATTCGCTTTGCCAGAGTTTCTTGGCTTTTCGCCATCAAACCTCCCAAGATATTTCATTGTTTGGCCAGCATTTTTTTTTTTCATGTAGCAAAACTGTTTTGTTCATTCCAAAAATAATTTCATTCCTTACGCAGAGAAGTTTCATCGGCAACTGATAAAAACTATTTTCCTTGCACCAGTTTTTTCTTGGCGCAAAGCAAATTTTTCATGCGCATCGGCCAATCAATTTTCCTCATAGGAATTCTTTGATCATGAAAGTTCATTGAACTCATCGCGCAGGAAACAAACTGAATTGCCATTCTGCCAGTTTTTTCCTTTGCGCAGCAACTTTGTTCAGTTCATTCTCAATAATTGTTTGTATACAAATTTCCAGACTTGCCGACAAACTTTTTTCCATTGATACTGTGAAGAAAAATTTCTCTTCGACACAAGAAAATTCACTGCGAAGAACAATCTTTCCATAACTTTTTTGTTCGACGCAAAGATTTGTTCTCTTATTCCCCCCATGCAAGATTCTTGTGTCTGGAATTTTTATACACCGGAGAGGAACATTTCCTTTTTGTGAAAATTAAATTTCGCTGCCAGCAATTTTGTGCGTGTATTGAAAAAAAAATTTGTATCACTGAACAAGAAGACATCAGTTTTTGTACAAATTAGTCATTTGCCTACAAATTTTTTTGCACTCTGGAAAAATTCGTTTCAATCATTTCGTGATAATTCGATTTTATTTCGCAAAAATCTTTTATACGGTGATGAAAAAAGGGAAACGGAACGACGAAGATTGCAGGATGAGTCATCGCGCACGTATGCACGTAAATTTCTATATGAAACAAATACACATATAAAAATCGAGTAATCTTCGCTCGACAAGGAGACGGTCACTACCGGTTCGTCTCTTTTCTTCCATTTTTATTTTCGTCAGTTCAAAGACCCCATCATCGAGACAGGTTTTTTTTCATTCTTCGCCACAGACCACGTCCTCTTTCTCCCCTCTCTCTCTCTTTCTTTCTCTTTTCCCTCCCCTTCTCTTCCGTTCTTGTATCGTAATTTCTACTTGGAAACGAGCAATCAATGACAATTGTCTCTGCCAAATTTCCAATGAAAATCATTTTCTCTTTTTATTGAGAAAAATATTTCAAACAATAAATACGAACAAAGATTTGGTCTCTTTTGTTTCTACGCCAGAAATATTTTTTATTTCTCATTTCCATTGTTCTCCATTTATTAACTTTGTGTGTGTATTTTTTTCAGTCAAATTTCACGTGGCACATCTTTACGAGGTCCAAGGGAAATACAAACTCGCCAAGGAACATTACGAAGCTTTGCTCAAAGAAAAATCACTACCGTCACACCTGAAGGCCGATATATGTCGACAATTAGGTAAATATTACTGTGCTTTTTATTTCTAACTATTTCTTCGTGGCTCTTGATCAAAGGATAAATATTTTTCTCTCCGAATTCATTTGACGAACTTCCGAGCTATCTTGTCGAATTCTTTCCACACTTTTGCGTTGTGTTTTTTTTAATTTTTGTTTGTTCGGCTACTTTCTCGCACGAAAACATTTTTGCGCAGGACAAAAATTGGAAATTTAGTTCTGAGATGTTTTTTTTTT